>JASFXZ010000023.1:8781895-9013682 GCA_032209605.1 Mactromeris polynyma
CTAAGTTTACAAAAGTTGGTATCGCAGGCGGATCCAGGTTTGGTATTAGGGGGTCTTTTAAGGGAGCCGCGCGTCGGGTGTGCCCCCCGCCCCGGGTCCGCTAGTGCGTATCGATACTCAATATTGAAAGATTCTCTTTGAATAAATACAAGCACAAATCTAGGGGTCGTCGCAAAACAATACCAACGCCATAAACTGCTTAATAAAGCAAAAGAAAGAAAAATAACTTTCTGTGCAAAATACGTGATAAAAATGTTAACATGTATCTTAAGCATTATAATTTGTAACAATTTACAAAAAGAATTCTATCGCTTTAATTATGAACGAGGAACTACCCTCGAAATGTACCGAGAAAAAGAAACTTAACGGGCTTAATTAAAAAAAGTGAGTGCAATGATCTATATAAATGTGAGAATGCATGAGCACAGGAGATTGTCACGAGTTCTCTCCCTTTATCCCGTCATGAATTGTCTCGCTTTATCAACTCTATAATGTATGAATATATAGTACACTATAGAGAATATTTCACTTGTACTATATATACATATACTAGAGAAGGGATAAAGGGGGAGAACTCTAGAAGGGATTAAGGGGGAGAACTCTAAAAGGGATTAAGGGGGAGAACTCTAGAAGGGATAAAGGGGGAGAACTCTAGAAGGGATAAAGGGGGAGAACTCTAGAAGGGATAAAGGAGAGAACTCTAGAAGGGATAAAGGGAGAGAACTATAGAAGGGATAAAGGGGGAGAACTGTAGAAGGGATAAAGGAGAGAACTGTAGAAGGGATAAAGGGGGAGAACTCTAGAAGGGATAAAGGAGAGAACTATAGAAGGGATAAAGGAGAGAACTGTAGAAGGGATAAAGGGAGAGAACTCTAGAAGGGATAAAGGGAGAGAACTATAGAAGGGATAAAGGGGGAGAACTCTAGAAGGGATAAAAGGAGAGAACACGTGACAATCTCCTTTGGACATGAGTAACATAAACGTGCGCCTATCATTCAAACAAGAGACGACCAATGCCTAAAAACAATTTTTCTCCAACAGATAATGATTTAATTCCAAATATAACAACATTATCCTGGTATAAGCAACACAGACCACTAACAATAGCTTCGTAATGCGTACACTGTTAACAAAAACAACAAATGAAATAAATACATATATATTTATATTGCATGGCACACGAATAATAAATTATCCGCAAATAGTGTGCTATAACTTACACCCAGCAGGAACACATATCAAACTAACTTCACACAGGGGCAAGACAATGTTTATGATTTCACACAAGAGGGCGGGGCATGACAATGTTTATGATTTCACACAAGAGGGCGGGGCAAGACAATGTTTAAGATTTCACACAAGAGGGCGGGGCATGACAATGTTTATGATTTCACACAAGAGGGCGGGGCAAGACAATGTTTATGATTTCACACAAGAGGGCGGGGCAAGACAATGTTTAAGATTTCACACAAGAGGGCGGGGCATGACAATGTTTATGATTTCACACAAGAGAGCGGGGCATGACAATCTTTATGATTTCACACAAGAAGGCGGGGCATGACAATGTTTATGACTTCACACAAGAGGACGGGGCATGACAATCTTTATGACTTCACATAAGAGGGCGGGGCATGACAATGTTTATGATTTCACACAAGAGGACGGGGCATGACAATCTTTATGACTTCACACAAGAGGGCGGGGCATGACAATCTTTATGATTTCACACAAGAGGACGGGGCATGGCAATCTTTATGATTTCACACAAGAGGGCGGGGCATGACAATGTTTATGATTTCACACAAGAGGGCGGGGCATGATAATGTTTTTGACTTCACACACAAGTTTGGAGCATGACAATGTTAATGAATTCACAAAAAAAGGGTGGGGCATGATAATCTACAGGGCTTCACACAAGAGGGCGGGCATGCCAATCTACAGGACTTCACACAAGAGGGCGGGGCATGACAATCAACAGGACTTCACACAAGAGGGCGGGGCATGACAATCTACAGGACTTCACACAAGAGGGCGGGGCATGACAATCTACAGGACTTCACACAAGAGGGCAGGGCATGAAAATCTACAGGACTTCACACAAGAGGGCAGGGCATGACAATCTACAGGACTTCACACAAGAGGGCGTGGCATGACAATCTACAGGACTTCACACAAGAGGGCAGGGCATGACAATCTACAGGACTTCACACAAGAGGGTGGGGCATAACAATCTACAGGACTTCACACAAGAGGGCGGGGCATAACAATCTACAGAACTTCACACACAATGACTGATAATTAGCCACATTACAATACATCACATTTTTTCTGTTTTCTTGCGTACAAATACATGCATCAATGGAATAAAAATGGATTTCTATATATACACAGTATACCTTGTAGGAAAAATATTATTACAAGAAAATGTAATACATAACGTGAACATAATAAATAAATGGATAAATATTAATTATGATATGCACAAAAAACAGTAGCTGCATTTTGTGGCAAATTTATCGTCAACCACATGTGTTTTTGTTACAGCTGAATACGTGAACAAGATTTATATCTCGATATATTGAAATTTCAAAAATTCACAAATCAAAATTACATGCTTTCCCTCCATTTGTCATGCTGCTCATTACTGTAATAATGATTATTGCTGCTTTGTAATAAACTCATTTCAGTGTTCAATATGCAAATGAAATACCTATCTATCTATGTGTTTCTGAATAAGTTTGATTGAAAGTTTTTCAGACAAATCGTATATCAAAACTCTTATTAAATAAGCATTATTCAATAGGACACGGACGCCACCTGCTATGAGCTTTTCAGTAAAATGCAAATATTTTGTTTGTAAAAGCTGTATAATATGAAGCAATATAAAGTGAATCCATCCAACCATTCATCCTTTCAAGAGTTATTGATTGGAAAACAATCTTTTAAATCCAAGAAGGGCCATAACTCCTCCAAATATGTCGGGATTGTAACAGAAATAAAACTTGGCCTGTATTTTAGTATCCTATGCTTATGTGCTGAATATGAATTGAATCCATCCATCCTTTCAAGAGTTGTTGATAGGAAACCAATTTTTCAAGTCAATAAAGGGCCGTAACTCCTAAAAAAAATTCAATTAAAGGGCAGTAACTCCTCAAAAAAAATGCAGATTAAAGGGCTGTAACTCCTCAAAAAAATTGCAGATTAAAGGGCCGTAACTCCTCAAAAAAATGCAGATTAAAGGGCCGTAACTCCTCAAAAAAAATGCAGATTAAAGGGCCATAACTCCTCAAAAAAAATGCAGATTAAAGGGCCGTAACTCCTCAAAAAAATGCAGATTAAAGGGCCATAACTCCTCAAAAAATTGCAGATTAAAGGGCCGTAACTCCTCAAAAAATTGCAGATTAAAGGGCTGTAACTCCTCAAAAAAAATGCATATTAAAGGGCAGTAACTCCTCAAAAAATGCATATTAAAGGGCCGTAACTCCTCAAAAAAATGCATATTAAAGGGCCGTAACTCCTAAAAAAATGCATATTAAAGGGCTGTAACTCCTCAAAAAATGCATATTAAAGGGCCGTAACTCCTAAAAAAATGCATATTAAAGGGCCGTAACTCCTAAAAAAATGCATATTAAAGGGCTGTAACTCCTCAAAAAAATGCAGATTAAAGGGCTGTAACTCCTAAAAAAATGCATATTAAAGGGCCGTAACTCCTAAAAAAATGCATATTAAAGGGCTGTAACTCCTCAAAAAAATGCAGATTAAAGGGCCGTAACTCCTCAAAAAAATTGCAGATTAAAGGGCCATAACTCCTCAAAAAAAATGCAGATTAAAGGGCCGTAACTCCTCAAAAAAATGCAGATTAAAGGGCCGTAACTCCTCAAAAAATTGCAGATTAAAGGGCCGTAACTCCTCAAAAAATTGCAGATTAAAGGGCTGTAACTCCTCAAAAAAAATGCATATTAAAGGGCAGTAACTCCTCAAAAAATGCATATTAAAGGGCCGTAACTCCTCAAAAAAATGCATATTAAAGGGCCGTAACTCCTAAAAAAATGCATATTAAAGGGCCGTAACTCCTAAAAAAAATTGCATATTAAAATGCCGTAACTCCTCAAAAAAATTGCAGATTTTAACAGAAATAAAACTTGACCTGTGTATTATCATTCTATGCTTATGCGCCCAATATCATGTTTTTCAGATGGAAATAAATAAATTTCGTAACATGAATTAACATTTGCATGTTCATTGAATTCTATAGATCAAAATTAAGCAACCAAACACACTTTCAAGAAGGTGCTTAGTTTATGACTCAACATCATAACCAACGTTACACAAACAGGTTTTTTCATGGAACCGTCCAAATCACTTGATTAACCATAACTAAGATAAATAAACTTTGCCTTAAGGTTTAGTAGCAATCAAAGCCATTGTCAAAATTATGTAAAACTGACTGCAGTATTGAATTGAATTACATAAATGATAACAGTATCACTATTTATTATTTCATCAAACATATTACATCCACTTTGAGACAATGTATATGAAAATGATAATGTATTTCCTGACTATTATAATATGTCCATTTAACATACCTGATGATTTCCAATTAAATTGTCAAATAGTGATGTAGGAGATTTTCATTTCCACTGGTAGGCATGTATTTAAAAATAATATATATTCTATAAATAAACCCTTTCTGATTGGTCCACGAAAAAAAAAAATTCAAGTCCATAATATGCAATATTCACCAATTTTCAGTCATATTTAATATACAGTAAAACTTAACTTAAAGACCACCTCGATAATAAGACCACCTCAAAATTAAGAACACAAATTTCAAGTCCATTTTAACTGTTTTGTTCCTATTCAACCTCAATACATGTAAAGACCACCTCAATAATAAAACCACCTCAAAAATAAGACCACCTAAAATTAAGACCAATGGTGATCTTATTTTTGAGGTTTTACTGTAACTAAAATCTAGCAAGGAAATCAAATAATTCAGTACAACAAAACATTGCATCAAGTATTGCAAACGATCAATAGGAGGAAATAGCCATAATTGAATGGGAAGAAATAAACCCCCATACATAAGTGTACCTATCAGCAGTTCAGCCAGGTGCTGAATCTCAAGGGTCATTTTGAGAGAAAAATTGACCCTTCAGTCAGAATCCTGAGGGTCAAAATGTGGCTTTTTGGAAATTCCAGGGGTCAACTCCAGGGTCAAATGGAATCCCTGGTCTATCTCAAGGGTCATTTTGAGAGAAAAATTGACCCTTCAAGTCAGAATCCTGAGGGTCAAAATGTGGCTTTTTGGAAATTCCAGGGGTCAAAGGGTCAACTCCAGGGTCAAATGGAACCCTGGTCTATGTAAGTTTGCAAAAAATCGATATCATATTCATCATAGGAAAGAGAAATTTGAAAGACAATCAAATAATTTTAAAAATAAACAAGCAACAAATTAAAGAATGAATGAACCCAACATGGGTGAATATTAATTAATATATGAATCTTCACTATGATTAAATAACATCACCATTGTACATTCAAATAACCAATCATCTTCAGTTTCATGTACAACCTTCTGTCCAAATAAAAGTAGTGTTTATTTATTATAGTGTCACCCCTACTAAAGGGCCAGCCATTTCTGACTTATGAGACACCTACTTTCAGAGCACATTTACTTCCTGATTCCTATCCTTTAATGCCAGGCACCAGGCAGGCAGAGACACGGTAACCATTATTTAACTAGCCAGCAGCTCCCCAACCGGGATTCGACACTCGGCCATGGGAGTAAAATGGGTATCATCCAAAAAAAGGTCAGGTCCCGACCTTCTTAAGGATGTCGAATTGAAATGGGCTAAATGAAACCGTAAATTATCAGAATTAAATTTCGGATCCGATGAAATCGAATGAACGAGGACCGACTGTATATCGAGGGCGCAATGCAACACTGTCGTAACTACTATGCATTTATATAGGAGTTACGACAGTGTAGCGTTGAGCCCTCAATATATTCCCTTTCATCAAATATTACAAATATTTTTACCAAAATGGTGACGACATTGACTTTAGAGTGGGTTAAAAAAACACATTAACAGGATCATAAAATCATGATGTAACAACGTCATACGATTCTTAAAGGTAGAAAGATCTACAAGTCACTGCATTATAACTTTCCTTGAAAGTTTTCTGAAGCTGCAAAACAAGAGTCAGATACAGGTATTCCCTACGCTAGCGCTGACTCGGCGATTAGGTCCCGATAAAAAACTCCTGTCTCAGACTTGTGTATGTGCAATTTTTGGGCTTTCCCCATCGATTTTTTCATATTTACCACCAAGTATATTTTATCAATTTTTTTTCGACTATCTGCCTTTAAAACACTTTAAAACACTTCATAATTCTTCAACAGTTTTATGCAGCCAAACAAAATATCAAAACACTGAGCATGCAGTTTGAGCTTTTTTCCAACAGGAAGTTCACAGTCTGTCGCATTATTCTTCATTTATTTCGCTACATTGTGCATCAGCCTCCGACTCCACCTGCGTCCTGGTCTTGCTTGGATTTTCGCAGTCGGACTCTACTCGTGTCCTGGCTTTAGTCTGCGGTTCGCAATCTGAGCTCAACCTGGTCCGAGTCTTGGCTACGGTTGAATCTGCAGCTTGTTCCGCTAGGGTTCGAGTTTGAGGCAAACTTTGTTGTGAAACTTGCTTGACGACCACCTCTGGTCCGCCGCCATATATCTGATATAAGTACTGCCACATTTCTCCGGACAACTGACCGTAGTCCGAATTTGGTCGTACCACTAACTGTCCATTTTTCATCATACTAATTCTCTTATTGTCGACTGGTCCTGGATGATCTACAATGAACATTATCAAATAATAAATAAAAAAAAAATGTATTTGCGTTTATTTATCATCGCCACCGGTTTCCCAGTCATTTAGATTTTTGGAGGATAGTGCATGATACAGAAGATCCCCAGTTCTAGAAGCACCCCTGGTTCTTTTATGTGCCCGATCCCGATGTAAAGCATCGTACGTGGGACCACGGTTTTCAAAGTCTCATCAGAAAGACAGTTAGTACTGTTAGTGGTGGAGCACGGGATCGAATCTTTGACCACTGGATTACTAGTCAAGCGCGTTACCACTGGACCACAGATCCGCTACATACAACATTATGTTATTTCACTTTGTTATATACATAGCTACATTTTGTGCACCAACAGATCTTAGTCTTTTTAAGTTTTCATAAATTAAATATTGTAGAATTCGCAGTTCATAGGTCGAAAAAATCAATAACTCCTCCAAAAATTGGTGGATTGTTACAGAATTCAAACTTGACCTTGACTTTATAATCCAATGCTTATGTGCCTAATATAAATTGAATCCATCCATCCTTTCAAGAGTAATTGATCGGAAACCAATTTTTTACACGGACGGATGCACAGACGGATGCACAGACAGACAGATGAGTATAACTATAGTTAAGAAGATAAGTTTATAAATATGACGCAAGTTGATATTTTCACGACTTTCATGAATTTGCGAATTCACAAAAAAATTCGATGTTGCGAACTTGACCATTTATAAAATAATTATATATATCACTTACTGTCCTCTTTCTCTCGAACAAAATTTTCCCATTCTTTGAACCACGACATACTGATAGCATATATAACACTGGGGTTGTCTTCGTCTTTGAATTTCTCATTCAACTAAAGTAGAGTAAAATTAATGAGTATATGCACTTAAATTAACAATTCTAGTTTTGCATTTTAAGTCTAATCAAATACAGTCGGACCTCGTTCATTCGAATTCATCGGATCCGAAATTTCATTTTGAATAATACATAGTTTTAAATAGCTACTTTCAATTCGATGTGCCTAAGAAGATACATCAGGACCTGATATTTATTTCGGATAGTACAAAGTATTTGGAGAGAAGGATGTCGAATAATCGAGGTCCGACTGTACATTCATTCACTTTTCCAATAATCTTCAAATCCATTAAATATTTCGTAAATTTTATTGAAAATAGTTGTATATACAGTGCTGCAGATAAGCTACGAATTTTCCTTTTACCTAAAACATAACTAAGTTAATATGTGTGTATTCAAAATCCTACTTCTGCTTTCATTTGTAAACAGGTAAAAGCCATGTTTCACTCAATTATTGTAAACTTCTCCAGTTAAAATCACCCAATTTATTGTCTATCATACGATTTCACTGAATTATTTTGATTTTGATGAGTTTTCACCCAATTCAGTCAATTCTTATCTGGAGCACTGATATACAATGCACATTAATATTTATAACATACACTACACGAGTACATGATCTCAAGGAACTCCTCAGATAGAGGACAGATGATCAGTTGCCACAGCCAGGGTTAGAACTATAGGGGCTGCGGATCGCCTGTCATGGGTGGATCTGATTCAATCTGCGAATCAGGGTCAAAGATTCATAATCTAAACGACGATCCATTATGATTAAAAAATGAATGACGATATACTTAATTATACACGACTTTGCCGTCTTGACTGTTTTCCATGTTGCCTATGAATATTTTAACACTTACTATGAAGCGTTCATCGCATCACATTTTTAATCAAGCATGAATATATTTTTTTTTCACACCTCAACCAATGCAAAATATTCATGCCAAAGCAATCGTTTTACCCCCAAAATATATACAGTTGATACAAAGTAAATTTCTGAATGCAAAACAGAGCTATGCTAGATTCAAAATCGATGTGAAGTCATTGACAAGCACTTTCAGTTTGAAATATTTAATTGTATATGATAACAGTTTGGAGTAAGGTCGCTTTTTGGCTCCAATTTAAGCTTTTCACCTATTTCTCTATATTTCACATGAAGAGCACGATGAAGTGATTATTACAGAGGTGAGTATAATTATATACTCAATCACAGGCAGTGAATCATGAGTACCCAAATATTAGAGCACTTGTTTCATCCCTATTTGGAACCTATTATGTCCAATTATCACAGAGGCAAGTTTATGCACTCGATCACGGGCAGTGAATCTTGAATACACAAATATCCGAGCACACGTTACAGCCCTAGTTGCAACCTACTACCTGCGTATTGGCGATCAAGTGTTCTACCAACAGAGATAACCAGGCGGTCTGACCTATTCAAACATAGAAAATCATGATTTACCTTGATGAATTCTTCAAGTTCTCCTTTTTGTCTGTTTCTCAAGACTTCTAATTCCTTGTGACAATGTGAACATGTATATAAATGGTTACATGCAGGTCCTCCGCCAAACCTGTCAACATTTAACATATAAAATAACATAATCGCCTAATACATTAAAGAAGCATTAAATATTTCATGAGATAAATGTATGTTAAATTTCTTTTTTTTTTTCTTGCTGACAAAAATGTATTTAATTCACTGATTCTGTCAAAATTTGTAGGGATGTCAACAAATATTCGTTTGTACGTCTGAATATTCGAATACTGATTCGGCATTCGAATATTCGATAAAATTGATATCGATTCAATAAAATATATATTGAAGCTGAATGCAAGTGTATTAAATTTCAATGATGAGCATTATCGCATTAAATGCAATGTCTTACTGATGCTAAATTATGGCTGGTTTTCAGCCTCTTTAAGTAATATGAGTGTTAATAATAAACTATTCTGTGGATTCCACTTGTAATATTGCTTTTTTTACTTCCTTCTCAACTGATGGCACTGTAATCCTGTCTCTCAGTCCATCTATCCCACAGTCTGTCCGTCTGTCCGTACCACTGTCTGTCCCACTGTCTGTCCTATGTCCAGTCAGAATAAGCATATACCTACCTATCATGCAGGAATTCCCACATAGACTGTGTCAATGGCTCCACTAATTCACCAATCAATTCTATCTTACTTGGTGGAACACCTGCAACGATAAATGGTTCAACACTTCTATAGTTTAATTCTATTTACTGTATATACACACATTCATCATATTAACACAAGTATACAAATAACAACAAATATCAATTCAAAATTTTAGTTAGAATACCGGGTACTGTGTACAAAATGTGTATAGGTCAATCATATGTGGTTGACCACCACAAAGTCTGTTTGACCACCCTTGGGACTTGATAACTGATTGAGGTGGTCTTAATATCGAGGCTGAGACTCTTGAAAACTTGTCTTCTTATTGAGTTGGTCTTAATATTGAGGTTGAGTAAAGAGCAAAACAGTGAAAATGGACTTGAAAATTGCGATCTTAATTTTGAGGTGGTCTTTGAGCGAGGTGGTCTTTAAGTGAAGTGGTCTTTAAGTGAGGTGGTCTTTAAGTGAGGTGGTCTTTAAGTGAGGTTTGAATGTAGTGGCTAAAAAGATCTTGGCTAATTAATAAAGGCTGCTAATGAATACAACCACTTACCACCATGTCGACACAGAAAGTCTTGATTTGAGATTTCTCCTGGCTCTGCGAATGTATTAAATCTGTTTAACCATTTCTTCGACACAAAAAAATGCATCAAACTTGGCTGAAATAAAATACAGCAAAACCTCTTGATAACTGGTCGTCTTATTGAGGTGGTCTTAATATTGAGGTCGAGTAAAACAGTGAAAATGGACTTGAAAATTGTGTTCTTAATTTTGAGGTGTACAATAAAGTCAGTACATAAAAGCAACACAAATGGCATACAAATCCGACCTACTTTGCTTCTGTGCGAAGACTTGAAAAAATGTTAACTCAAAATCACAATTTAATTCATCCTAGATAAACACCGATAATTTCATCAGTATCAATTAACAGCAAGAAAGTTGAAGCTTTTTTTTAGTTATGACTAAAATAATATTACATAAATAGATCGAACACAATCAACAAAATCTCTTCAAAAAATGAGAAAAAAAATACTTGGAAAGTTTGCTTTTTTTCGGCTATGACTTTAATAATATTGCAAAAATACATCCGACAGATCTTTTGATTATGAGGCCATCTTAAAAAATTGTTTGTTTGCAGTTATGCGACCGACTCATGAAAAATGTCTCAACGAAATTTATTTTTTCAGGTTCATTGATGAATATTTTTTTACGGCCTTATTTTCAATATTTTTTGATACCATACCTAAAAAGAAAAAGAAAGGAAAAAGTAGGGGGCAAGTAAAAAAGTAGGGAAAAGTAGCAAAAGTAGCAAAAGTAGGGCCCACTTGACAGCCTGCATGTATCCCATGCATGCTTTCTTTTTTGACTCAGCATATTTATTCGAACAAAACATTGTTCCCACATCTACAATATTTACCTCCCAAACTGTCAGCCATTTTGATAGGCAAAACTGATAATTACTTATAGGATTAATTTCCAAATGTGTGATAATATATTGAGAAAATACCAAGAGAATTTGCATGTGACAACCACTTTTTATTCAACTTACTGAGCCAAATGCCCACATGAGCTTAATGAATAAGTTATTTTTTATACATCAGATTAGTTTATCATCGTTTACATTATATTCCCTATAAACTTTAAGGAAATTGGCCTATCAAAATGGCCGACAATTCAGAACAAGGGAGGTAAATATTGTAGATGTGGGAACTATGTATACTCATTTCAGTTTTTAACAATTTGTAATAGGGATTTTGAAAACTAAATGTGTACTACATCCATAACTTACCTCCCCTTTGTTCATCAAATGCACGGCGTCTTGTCTCACCGCATTCATGTGATCATTCTGTTTTCTAGAAAAATAAACAAATATTTGAGCAAAGTTCGTCCTTGTTTTAAATATAAAATATCACTCTGATTACATTTATCAAATTAGGGATAACAAACTCCTATACAGTAAAACCTCAATAATAAGACCACCCTTGGGACCCTTGAAAACTGGTCTTAATATTGAGGTGGAGTGATCAGCAATCTGCATTTTTTTTATGTTGCACAACAAATCTTATCCCTAAAATTGCGCCGACCATCTTTTTTCAAGATATTTCTTGTTTGTCTTGTTTTCTTCATTTTTAGTCTGTTTGTTATTTTTTGTTCCTGTTTATATTCGCAGTAGAAGAATACAAGGGCAGTTAACCAAATGTATTCATTTTGTTTCAAAATTCAAGTACTTTTCAAGGTGTTTTTGGCTGTTTCAAATTCAAGTACTTTTCAAGGTGTTTTTGGCTGTTTCAAATTCAAGTACTTTTCAAGGTGTTTTTGGCTGTTTCAAATTCAAGTACTTTTCAAGGTGTTTTTGGCTGTTTCAAATTCAAGTACTTTTCAAGGTGTTTTTGGCTGTTTCAAATTCCAGTACTTTTCAAGGAGTAGTTCAAGGACTTTTCAAGACCTGTGCGAACCCTGTTCAAGGACTTTTCAAGACCTGTGCGAACCCTGTTCAAGGACTTTTCAAGACCTGTGCGAACCCTGTTCAAGGACTTTTCAAGACCTGTGCGAACCCTGTTCAAGGACTTTTCAAGACCTGTGCGAACCCTGTTCAAGGACTTTTCAAGACCTGTGCGAACCCTGTTCAAGGCTTTTTAAAACTACTCAAAGTCTAAACCATGTAAGAATTATAACCATCAATACACTTACCTGTAAAACAGAACATATGCTTCACAATTGATAACTTGACTGACATCCACCTCTGTCACATACTGATCATCAAATTCATACCATTGTTCAGTAAGAACATTCTGACAATACGCTGTATAATGGCCACCTACAACAAAACATAACAAAACATTACACCACCTCAATAGCTCTATTGGGAGAGTATCCACTTTTGGTGCAGGAGGTCGTGGGTTTGTTTGAGTGTTTGATTTGAGTGCGGGAGTTTGTGGGTTCAATCCCTGGCCGTGTAATACCAGACGTGAAAAATGGAACTGGAAGCTCCCTTGCTAGGCACTCAGTATATTTAAGCATAGTAAATTCTTTTCCAGGATTGGTTGAACGTCATCGAGTTCACAATCACAATGCATGCTACGTTTATTTGATTGGTTAAACTTCTTGGGGTTTTCAACTTCACAATCACGGTGCGTGTCATGTCTGCTTATTTGCACACGTCATTGACGTCACATGATAAAGAGAAACGCCTGTTTGTACATGCACATTTTGTGATTGGATTATACAGAATAAACAACTAAACAGTGAAAACGGACTTAAAAAATGTGTTCTTAATTTTGAGGTGGTCTTATTATTGAGGTTATTATCTAGAACAGAGAACACATTATTAGGATACCAAGGCTACATACCCCCAGCTGTTCCATGGTGGCAAATCACTGCTACAAGATCGTACGCCGTTACTGCGCTCGTGTGATCTGTAAATATAAATTACCTTGCTTAAAATCTAACAGCATTACTACAGAGTTCCAGATAATTTTAACGGTCAGAGAGTTTTCACTTCCCTGACTAATGTCAAAACGAGTGAATTACCCCACAATCAGCTATTTTCGCAGAGGTAACATCGCCGGTGTTAGGAAAGCATGGTTCCTAGTTTTAACACGCCTGTGAAGACATACGTTGAGTATTAGAACCAGTACAAGTATTGTATAAAGTTTGATGCATGAAACTTGATCGGAACCCTAATCGTGAGATAGGTTTTGTCATGGAAGAACTCTAATATTACTTTGGAAATATCTCAGAATGAGACACTTGGTAAGACAGGGTACAGTTAAGTCATACCTATTACTTGGCAGGCCTTTTGACAGTTGATATAAGAAATGTAGATTATATATAATGCTTGTTTATATAAAATTTAGATATGAAAAGCCTGTTCCTTTAACTATGAAAATTCCCAAATCGGCAAATTCACAATTTATCTAGGATCTTTTTCCCAAAATGGACAGAAAAAGGGCTGCTTGGACAAATTAACCTGATTCTCCTGACCTCTATTAGCATAATTTCACAGTAGACTGATTATCTAAATTTGTCTTCGTCTCCAGTCCGATTAACTTCAGCTTCAGTATTGATGTGCACGTCTGGTCATTTAATAATATACAATGAAAAAAAATCCACAAATGCAATGATTTCCGTTACTGCAACGAAAAATACCGAGGATGCATGATTCTCTCACGGAAAATTATATAGCAGGGATGCCAACAGTGAAGTGTGAAAAAATAGGAAAATTCTGCTGGGGGGCTGCGTATGAGAGGGACCAGGGGCGAAGTCCCCTGAAGAAGATGCATTTTGGGCATTTTTGCATCAGTGCATCCCTTTTGTTTCGTGACCTATGTCAGGTGCGATAAACGGACGGTTGTGTTTGAAACCCCGTCATCCGTACTTAGTAATGTTTACAATTGCGACAACTGTATTACGCCCGGAATTTTTCGTACCCTTCCCCAGGCAAATTTTCTCCTCGGATTTATGTGTTTCCTGAGATTGACCCCTGGGCGACCCAAATACGCGGAATTCTGCTAATCCACGGAAAATTCACATCCCTGATATAGTCAGCATAATCGATGTATAATATATTCATGCATAAAGGTCAGGATCAGGTCAATATATTCATACTATACCTTTGTGAAGGTATGGTTTCATGTCAAGGTTGGTGAGAGGGAATGACACGTAGGTGCTTATCTTCGATGAGTAGAATTCATGTCTGAATCTTTTCAAATGAATACATAGAATCTGAAATGTACAAACATTAAATATAAGGTTTTGAAATGCACTATTACACAAGTGTTGATTAACTTACAAATCGCAGTACATTTGCAAAACATTCGTTGCCAGCAGGATACGATCCTACTTCGCGTTAGCAGGACTTCGAAAAAACTTTGACGTAATGGAGAAACTCCAAGACAAAAATTCGTCTTAACTGACAAAATTTCATATAGACAAAGAAGGATAGAAATCGGGACTTTTGAAACCCTTCAAGGTAACAGAAAATTTGTCTTAAGCGAGTTTGACATAATGAGAGTCCACTGTATATTCATCGATATAAAAAATAATATATTTCGAAAAAACAACAACATTCTGACCAGGTTTCATGAAGATATGACCGAAAAAAATGGCCTTTAGAGTGTTGTTCAATGATCTGGCACAGCTAACTCATAATCAGAACATTCATGCTGCGGTAAAGTGAAACACTTGTACAGGTTCAGGCTGTCAAGTGAACTTCTTTCAGAAAGTAGGAGAAAAGTAGGAATAAAATTTACCAAAAAGTTTACATACGTTTGTGAAGAACTTTGCATTACTCACAGACATAAATTGCTAACTAGAATACCTCTTGACAAGACTGCATAGACATATCTTTTGACTGTTATACATCTTTCACCTTGGCATGACCATTAAGTAAGCACCCCCAGTCTATATAGTCTCATCAAGATGATTCCAGTCTTCTATGCACTCCCAATTGAAAAGATCTTACAAATATACTACCATTTTCTAACTATTATATAAGGTCTCTGTGAAGTACATATGTTGAACCCAAAAAGAAGGAAATTTCAGGTATATTGGACCAAAAAGTAGGAAAAATAAGGACGGCTTCACAGCCTGCGGGTTGTTACTGAAATATCTTAAAATATCAATGACATTGTGCATCAAAACTGAATACACCTTTTAACAGTTTAGACACTGTGCAACGTAAATTACAGAAGAGTACCGAGTGAATGAAAGAGTTACCTAACCTGAATTGTGAGTAAAGCCGATGTGCTATGCTCGAAGTTTATAGAAAATGGGTTTTTTTAAACTGACCATCTGACACGGTTTCTTGTTTGATTTTCTAAAACAATATATACCAACGGAAAGTTTACGATCTATATTTTCCAAAAAAATACGATTTAATTTATTTGATGTATAAACCACAAGCATTGAATTAATTGTTAAACCTGACCACACCCGTCGGCATTTTTCCAAACAAGTAATATGAAGAGATAAGCAGCAGTCATTAATATTTAATCGCTACATATCGATAAAAATGGGGGGAGTGTAGAGGCCTCTTGAAACTGATGATTGGTGTATATATATTTTACCTCCGGTAGTTGTAGAACTTTGGAATACTTGAGCCCATTTCTTAGTCTGCAAAAATAAGAAAAAAGGCATAAAATAATAGTACTGCATATGTGCATAAAATTTATAATTTTATATAGTTTATAAATCATAGTTAAATGTTATATTGAAACACTTTCTTGATGTTTATAAATTTGTAAGTAATCTAAATACACGACATACAGTCGGACCTGGTTTATTCCACAACCTTCTATCCGAATACTTGGTATCATTCGAAATACATATCAGGTCACGATGTATCTTCTTAGACATGTCGAATTGAAATGGGCATTATTCGAAATAAAATTTCAGACCCAATGAGTTTGATTGAACGAGGTTCGACTGTAATTAAGGGGTTCACCATTGATTTTTTCTGGACCTAGTCACAAGTCTAGCCCATGTTTAGTTCAATACCTTTTATCAACAATCATCTCGATGTTAATTATATCTCGTCAATATAGATTCTGTCATTCTTCAAAAAACAAATGCGTTCACAAGACATTTTAAATTACTTAATGTTTTGTTCTAAACATTTTAGAACAAAAGCGATATCCATCCAGAGAATATTCTTCATTTGTGACAGAGCACTAGCATATTCAGGGGGGGGAGACACCTGGTGTCGTTATTATAGGATTAAAAGATCATATTTTGGTGTTTAAACATGCGTAAACCCCGATCAGAACACACATATTGAATAAAGAACCTTAAATTTAGGTCGAAAATAGTTTGTGATCAATGAAATTTGGGCATTCATGCATGTGTAAAGGCCTCGGATTAGCCAATCAGAATGCAGGGATTTCATGAATTCGCAGCTTCGATGTAACAAGAGATAACTGTACTTACTTTTTACACTTCCCACAACTATACATATTGTCCCCTTTACTTACTTTTTACACTTCCCACAACTATACATATTGTCCCCTTTACTTACTTTTTACACTTCCCACAACTATACATATTGTCTCCTTTACTTACTTTTTACACTTCCCACAACTATACATATTGTCCCCTTTACTTACTTTTTACACTTCCCACAACTATACAAATTGTCCCCTTTACTTACTTTTTACACTTCCCACAACTATACATATTGTCTCCTTTACTTACTTTTACACTTCCCACAACTATACATATTGTCCCCTTTACTTACTTTTTACACTTCCCACAACTATACAAATTGTCCCCTTTACTTACTTTTTACACTTCCCACAACTATACATATTGTCCCTTTACTTACTTTTTACACTTCCCACAACTATACATATTGTCCCCTTTACTTACTTTTTACATATTGTCCCCTTTACTTACTTTTTACACTTCCCACAACTATACATATTGTCTCCTTTACTTACTTTTTACACTTCCCACAACTATACACATTGTCTCCTTTACTTACTTTTTACACTTCCCACAACTATACATATTGTCCCCTTTACTTACTTTTTACACTTCCCACAACTATACATATTGTCCCCTTTACTTACTTTTTACACTTCCCACAACTATACATATTGTCTCCTTTAAGTTCATCTGCTGAGAAAAATGCAGCCAGACAATCCTGTAAGGTGATTGTAGGTCCCAGGAACCAGCTGTAACAAATGAAATCAGTATTATTTAATTGTCTCCGGCGTTGGATTTAAGATAGTATTTCTTCTTAACAGAATGCCAGTTACAAGGTTCCGCAGATTGAGAAGTAAATAAATGAAGCCAGTTAAAACCTGTGAATCTTATATTTGTACAAAGTAGGGCCGTCTTTGATTCAAATTTTTGCATATCGATGATACTGATATATCGAATGACAAATATCGACGATATTTTGTATAATGATAATATTTTTAAAGTCCTTTAATAGACTATTAGTATTTACTCCTAAATTTACATAAATGCCGAACATAATTTAATGTTCAACTTGTATTTTTATGATAACAAGACATCATTTAAGTAATTAATCCATATTTTTAACTTAAAAACATTATATTATATTGCCGACATTTGGAATGCACTATCCACTAGAGAACTCCAGTGAACAAAAGAATAAAGGGAAAGAATTCTAGAAGGGATAAAGGGAAACAACTCTAGAAGGGACAAAGGGAAATAACTCTAGAAGGGACAAAGGGAAATAACTCTAGAAGGGATAAAAGGAAAGAACTTTAGAAGTGATGAAGGAAAATGAACTCTAGAAGGGACAAAGGGAAAGAACTCTAGAAGGGATAAAAGGAAAGAACTTTAGAAGGGACAAAGGGAAAGAACTTTAAAAGGGACAAAAGGTAAGAACGTTAGAAGGGACAAAGGGAAATATTTCTACAAGGATAAAGGGAAAGAACTCTAGAAGAGATAAAGGGAAAGAACTCTAGAAGTGATAAAGGAAAAGAACTCTAGAACGGACAAAGGGAACTATTCCTTCAAAGGAAGAATGGGGAAAAAACTCTGCAAGGGACAAAGGGAAAGAACTCTAGATGGGATGAAGGGAAATAACTCTTCTGTGAAGAATACCTACCTTCTCATCCACTCTACCATCCACTGTAGCCAACCTTGATGTACCTCGCTACAAGCGCCACCTTTGGGTCCTGTACTGTGTGTCGCGGAATGTAACATATGTACATGATCCTTCGATGGAATCGGGAGAGATAAATCTTGAAACGTCTCCTTTGTAGTTGATACCTAAATATATGAACATGTTTTGTTATAAGTAAACAACAGCTGGGAGAGTAGTATCATGATTTCTTGAGTTTTACAACCAGAGAAACACAGGCCCCAGTGATTTTTTCCAGTCTTTTGTGAATGGGGCCGGGGCCCGTAGAATTGTGAAAATAGCGTCGAATTGCCCATTATTGTGAATATCATAGTTTGCTTAAAAAGATACTAATTTTCATGACCTCATGTAGTACACTACAGGCTAGCTAGTGTCTTCATCTATAGCATAGCAGTTAAAAATACTGTTAGTCAGATTGATCAACATTTGTAAACAAAACCATGAACTTTTTTTTTTTATTAAGTAGGATGAATTGTGAATTTTAAGTCTGCTTTTTGTGAAAAAAACATACTTTTGGTGATTGTGAATGGGGCCGAATTTTGGCCCCATTTTGGTGCCAAAAAAAAGGCTGGGCCCCGATCTCTCGCAACATCTCAATTGGAGCTAAATCTCAGTTCAAATATTGTCTCAAAGTGTTGAGATTTTCCTCATCTGAGACCGGACTCAAAAATGGTATTACAAAACGAAAAAGATGAGATGAGTTTTTTTCTCAATTTTTTTTCAAGAGATTCAAATGAGATTTTGTCTCAAACTCAGTCTCTATTTTGAGCAAAGTCTCATATTGAGCTGAGATTTCTATTTGAGATGCTTTGAGAGATTGGGACCTGATTACTTTGGTAGTTAAGTACAAGAGATTGCAGAACTAAATTAAGTTTAAGCTGAACCCCATTACAAGGAACATACAGAATCTCTCGATGACAAAATTTAATTACTTTTCAAGGACTTTTCAGGAAGATTTTCAGGTTTTCAAGGACTAATTCTATCACAAATAGAAAAAAGGCTACTTTCCGTTTATAAACACGCCAATATCAATCTAACAAAAGATCTTTTTGTGACATGAAATGCTATTTGGGTGGTTGGAAAGTACATATGTACCATACAGACATTCGAGAAGGGTAAGAATAATGTAGTGTCACTTTTAAGTTCTATGCTTTAAATGCTGATGTTCTGAGTAAGAGGAATAATGGTGGTGGGTCCAGGGATCTTATCCACGAACATTTTAAGACTGAAACTCAGACTTATACTTTAAAATGTTAAATGTTCTTTTTGCTCTTACATTGTTATTACTGTGTAGATTTTAATAAAAATTGACCCAAGGTGTAGAGTGGGTAATAATAACTATTCATACACAGTTTCGTTTGTTTAGATTTAATGAAAACGAAAGAATGGTTAATATATTTTGCAATTTTTAAGTCTAAGTCCGAGTTTCAGTCTAAAAATGTTTGTGAATAAGGGCCCCTGATGTTGGATAGATCGGATTTTTAAATTAAGAAAACAAAATATTTTCATTTTCCAGGGTTTATTTTGGCTCTTCAAATTGGAAATTTTTGCATGTTGAACATGAGAAAGTCTAGAAATTACAACAAAAGTTTAGGAATAAAAGTAAAGGTGTAGCGATTAATTAATCGACAATTGCTATTTATTGTAAATTGCCTAAGATTTAAAAGCCTCTGCCTTCATAAATTTTTGGCTAAATTGAACCAAAAGTTTTCTTCAGATATTTGGGAATTTTAATATACATTAATTTGGATAAAAATATATACTTTTTGGCATTGAGAATATAGCCGAATAATGGCTATAAAACAGCTGGAAAAAAACATGTTTTCAAGAATAAATAGGAACTTACTCTTTCACATGTGAGGCATTGGACAGAACTGCTGAGGTTTCCATCAAATATATCAGATATCACACTCTGATATTGTGTGGTCTTTGATCCTGAAATAACAAGAGAAGTAAACGAGTGCCTCAAAAAAAAATTTATTAAAAAAAAATATTTTTATAAAAATTGTTTTGTTTGCAGTTATACGACCCAGAATTTTAACAGTGGGTAGGTCGGTGGGATTTATTTTGTTTAGTACTGTAATGGCTTAAAGACTGAAGAAAAAAATTTCATTGATGAACCTTAATTTTTTTAATTGAGTCGCGTCATTTTTCATGAGTCTGTCGCATAACTGCTAACAAACAAATTTTTAAGGATGGCCTTATTTTTCATAATTTTATCTCGAACTATATTTTTAGCATCTCATCAAAATTTATATAATATTATATACGCTCGTCTTACATACACAATGTTACTAGCCACCATTTCATAGTAACTTCTACGGTATCAGTGATTATTTTGGGTTACCCCTCTGACTGAATTTCTTTAAAGCAAGTCAGATTTTTGTATATCAGAATCTTTGCTCTTACATCACCTCATATATATAACAAACACCAGCCACAGCTGAGAAATTGTAACAAACATTACCCTATTTTCCCAATTGAAAAGGCACAGGCAGTAGTATTTTTTTTTTTTAAAAATCACTGACGGTACGGAGCGGGATGCCCTTGACCTACATATACCTAACGACAAGGAAAATAAAATCTCTCCCAAAAAATTACCTTTACCAGCTGACCGGTTTAAATCTGTTGACTGGCTTGTATTGAACTTCAATTGGTCTCTCTCCACAGAACCAGAAATTGTACGGTGACCTCGTCGTGGAGGACGCAACGGTTCTGACTCGGCATCGACGTATTCTCCAGTTTCACTCCTTTGATCTTCGTTAACTGAACTAACATTCTCCCCAACTTTCTTAAACATATTGATACTGTCTTTTTTATCCTTTAAGTAACTTGGTCGATTTGCGATATCCGAAGACTCCTCTATCTTACAGTAAGAATTCCTAGTCTTGTTTCTCCTTGAAATTTCATTAACATCACTTTCATCACCCGACAAGTTAGCCTCTCTTTCACTTCCTAAAGCAGAGTCACATGTTTCATAGTCACAATCTGATTGGCTACTTGTACTGCTGGTGTCCAATGAAAACTGCCTATCCGGTTGACCAATAGGAAGTGAGCTATGATGCTCCACCTCCAAATCATCACCCTCTTCCATGATTGGCTGTTTCAACTCCTCATGAAGTTGATCCATAAAGCATCTTAAAAACTCTTGTGTGTCCTGGCAAACCAAAAGTAATTGGTTATGATTTGGTTACAATAATAGTGTTGCTACATAGACACAAAAAATATACCAAAGATGCAAGATATCCGACAGTCTTACAAGCCAATGACTTATAATTCACTAGCATGAAATATGGAAAACTTTATATAAATAATAATATTAGTAACTTCCTATTGTGATTACGAATTATGTAAACAGGCAATAATAATAAAGTCAAAATAAGCAGACAGTATCTTTATTAAACTACCCGGTAGATATATCCATAGGACATGGATGCTCCCAGACTTTTCAGTAGAAAGCAAATATTTTGTTTGTAAATGCTAAATAATTTTGAAGCAATATGAATTGAATCCATCCATCCTTTTAAGCCTTAATGACTGGAAACCACTTTTTAAGTAAAAAAGGGTCATAACCAGCATATTATTATCCTATGCTTATGTGTCCGATATGAATCAGTCATATACCGCAGAAAGTTGACCAAACCAGTTTTCCTGGAATTAATTACCAACCAGAACTAACTTGCTCTTCCGCAAGCAACTGACAACTTCTCCACATGTGGCGGACATGACCGTAGCCAATGTCACGGAAGAACATAATCTATCCAACCCAGATATCGAACCCAGATCAGCCTGGTGACAGTCTAGCCTTCCACCAACAGAGCTAGCCAGACAGAATGAAATTCAACAGAAACAAGGTATGAATCTCAGGTGAACAACAAAGACTCACCTGCTGGGAGTATCCTCTAAACATGGGATGTACCAATTTTATTCCACTCACTATTCCACTGGGTACCAAGAAACTTGGCCTATAATATAAAGAATAAATAACAGATGGTTTTTGGAGCGCTTTAGTGTCTCATTGCTATCATCATCAACTGGATGGTCTACTCGAAGTACTGCCATATTCATCGTCTCAAGAAAATAGTGCATGTTAAGTCCTCTGATTTTATTATAGATTTGATGAGTATATATCAAATGTGGAATGACTATCAAATGTGGAATGGTGGGTGTCTTGATATAAACGGCTTTTCTGGATTATTTGTGTCATTTTTGGCGAATGAGTTTACCTGAATAGTTGCGTATGTTTTGTAGAACTATTTTTAGACCCCGGATTCCTTATAAGTACAGTAAAAACTCACTTAACGGCCTCCTCATTCTTAAGACCACCTCAAAATTAAGGACACAATTTTCATGTCCATTTTCACCGTTTTGCTCTTTATCCAACAACCACAATATTAAGACCGTCTCAATAAGAAGTTTTCAAGGGTCCCAAGGGTGGTCTTAGTATTGAGGTTTTACTGTATATGATCTCCCTTTTTGATATTTTCTTTCTTTGCTATTCTCATCCCAATATAGACATATTTATTTGCATATTGAACACAGAAAAGGTTTGTTTTAAAAAGCAGCAATAATCATTTTTACAGTAATAAGCAGCGTGGCAAATAACGAGAAAGCATGTAATTTGAGTTTGAGAATTTTAGAAGTTTCAATATATCGAGATATAGATCATGTTTTTGTTTATTTGTTTTCTAAATAGTCATAAAAGATTACAGATATTTTACATACGTTCTTGGGAGAGACAGTGTATGCAATAAACAGCAAAATTATGGCATAGATTACATATTACCATTTGTTTAATTAACCAAACATGAAAAATATATTTCCTATGGTTAAAACATCACTAAACATGCATTTATAAAGAATGAACTCATAATGTATTAATCTATATTTGTGTAAGAAATATGATAAAAAAATATTTTTTCAATCGGTTTTACATTGCAATGGTTCTTATTAGAGATGTTTTAGCCAATGTAACAACAATACTGGATACAGCCAATTCAAACATTTTATGTTCAGATGAGCCAGATATATCTTTAAGCCAACATAATTTGTACAAACCTTTTTCTGTTCCATATCTCATTCATAAGCTTCATGTAGTTTTTACTCAACATCGGCGTCCTGTCAGAATGAACGAAGCCAGGACAATCTAAGAAATATCGTGTAAGTGGCGGACTGAAATGAAAATCATACAAATGCATTACTTGAACATTAAACCAATACCTGCAATTTACTAAGAATTGTAAACAATGTTTATGCCTTCTTTTTAAGATACAGTCGAACCTGTCTTAAGATATATGCCCTCTTTTTAAGATACAGTCGAACCTGTCTTAAGAGATATGCCCTCTTTTTAAGATACAGTCGAACCTGTCTTAAGAGATATGCCCTCTTTTTAAGATACAGTCAAACCTGTCTTAAGAGATATGCCCTCTTTTGAAGATACAGTCGAACCTGTCTTAAGAGATATGCCCTCTTCTTAAGATACAGTCGAACCTGTCTTAAGAGATATGCCCTCTTTTTAAGATACAGTCGAACCTGTCTTAAGAGACCAGTCAGGGGAGCAGTGGAAAGTGGTTTCTTAAGACATGTGGTCTTTTAAGAAAGGATACAGTAAAGTTGACAAAAAAACGTAAATACTAAGTACAATGTGTTTTATTTATTATTTAAAAAAATGCTATACCACAACTATTATCACAGACATAAAATAGGTTAAACATTTAAATCATACATACATGTATGTTAAAAAATCTATAGAAATCAATAAATAAAATCTCTTTGCATTAGCGGTTGCTTAGCAAAGACGTTGTGTATAAAAATCAAAGATCAGTAGTCATGTTTGACAGATAGTCACATATGTAGAACTTCTAGGGTCAGGGTTTATTTTGGCTATTTTGGGAAGATGACAAACTGGGAATTTTTGCACGTTAAACCTATAAATGGGGAAAAAAGTCTAAAAATAACAGCAAAAGTTTAGGAATAAAAGTAAATGATGTAGTGATTAATTAATCAACAATTGATATTTGTATAAACTGCCTGTGAGAGAAAAGCTCGTAACTTTGTCAATGTTTGGCTAAATTGACCCAAAATTTTTCCTCAGATTTATTGGGAATTTTTACATTCAAATTAGTAAAAAGATACATTCTGGCATTGGGAATATATCCGAAAAACGGCCATAAAAACAGCTGACAAAAAACCCGAGTGCCATCGTCTATAAAGATTGATCACACGTTCCCCCATGACCAGCTCTATGATTTTAATAGTAGATGACAATCCTCCATTCAATCAAGCTGTTGAAGAGTAGTGCAGAATTCGTATTCGTAAGAAATGCATGTTCAAATACACTGTGTATATAATACCAGCCCTTTTTATGGCAAATTTGGGGCCAATATTGGGTCCCATTCTCCAAAGAAAAAAGTACATGTATATATATTACCCCCTACTTAGAAAGAAAATTCCCCTCAGAAAAATTATTTAAAATTTTAGCCTTATAAATACCCAAATTTGGTGATTCATGATGCAAATTTCCCCTCTCAAAAGGACCCACCGTACTTCCCCCAAAAATTGCTAAATACTAACCAGTTAGATAATGCCTGTAGTGCAGCATTCAAATAGCATGTATTCCCAAGGTTCTGTAGTCCAGTTAATCCTACAATAGAGTAAAAACATTCAATAAATAAATACATACATGTAGATATAAAATTCAGTTCTAGAATGGAGTATGACTGGGAGATCAGGGGTTCCACTAGGTGCTGAATCTCAAGGGTCATTTTGATAATTTTTGACCCGATTTTACCATTTTATTGCAAACTACCTATAACTGAAAGAAAAATTGACTATTCAGCGAGAATCCTAATGGCCAAAATGTCACCTTTTGGAAATTCCAGGGGTCAAAGGAACACCTGAAGAATAATGCTAATATATATTCCAGGCCATTAAAAACGCAAATAAAACGTGTCCGTGTCATCATGGTGACATTATAAAGAAAAAATTATATTTTAATTTCTCAAACATAATTTACGAAACTTGATCAATTATGAAATATGAATACTAGGGCCATAGTTTGATTTCTTTCTGATGAATGATTTACACATTTGTAACACTAAAATGCGTTTAACACATGGAACAAAATGAAATCTAGTTGCATTTTTAATGCATTTTTAATGGCGTTAAGTATATGTACATACATACCTTTAGGTTTACCATGGTGTCCCCTTTCGTCTCCATCTGATTCTGTTTCGTCCCCACCAAAAGCTGAATGTTGTGGAGAGTTATCTGGAGAGATACTATCCATTCCGTTGTCCTCATCTTCACCATCGATTTTGTCAGGAATTCTGTAAGCAATTATCAAAATATCAAACCAAGTACTTTTCAGTAATAATAATTCTGTAGGGCTTTCATTTGTTCAAATTTTTACATATCGATGATATTGATATATCGAAAGACAAATATCGATGATGTATCGATACATCGATTATATTTTAAGTTCCTTTAATAAGACTATTAACTCCTATTTTTCTGTATGTTTATGTATGTTTGCCCTACATAGATCAATGTTCAACTTGTATTTTATGATAACAAAATACCATTTCGAAAATTAGTCCTTATCTTTTAACATCACAGTATTTTATATTATGTAGTCGACATTTTGAATGCACTATTCACAAGAGACAAACTGCCAACTACAAGACGACGTGGCGCTATTTTGGCACATTTTTAGACTGTACACATTCTCCTTTTTTTTTCACGCCGTAATATCAATATTTGTATACGTGAATCGAATATCGATCGAAAGAAAAATACTGTTGATAAATCGATATCGATTGCAACAATAACAGCCCTATAATTCTGTCATCTATAAAATGGAGACATTTGAAAATAGTTATCTTTCATAAATATATATAGATGTGTCCATAGGACATGGATGCCCCCATTATGGGCCTTTATGTCAAAAAAGGGCCATAACTCCACCAAAAAATTGTGGATTGTAACTGAGAGGGGCCATGTTAATACACAGTTCCCACATCTACAATATTTACCTCCCTTGTTCTTAACTGTCACCCATTTTGATAGGCAAAACTAATAAGCCCTTATAGGGAGTAATTTCCAAATATGTGATAATTGAGAAAATACCAAGAGAATTTGCATGTGACAACCACTTTTTCTTCAACTTACTGAGTCAAATGTTATTTATTATATATCGGATTAGTATATAATCGTTTACATTATTTCCCATAAACTTGAAGGAAATTTGCCTATCAAAATGGCCGACAATTCAGAACAAGGGAGGTAAATATTGTAGATGTGAGAACTATGTATTTCCAAGCAAAAAGATGAAGAATAACTTACAGAAAAGTTGGAGTGTTTTGATCCTGATACACCTCTGTTTCACAAGAATAACACCAGATTCTGAGAGTGGCCAGGTTAATTGCCAAGCAATGGTCGTCCAGCTGAAATAAAACAAAAGAGTCACGTTGACACTATATTGCTAATCTCAGCCACCTTCATGTGTCAATTCTTTTATTTTTTTTGATGATTCAGGCCACCAGCCCATACATCGACAATGAACATATATAATTATATATATACATACAATTACACCGGGGGTCACTTGGATGTAATAACAATTTTAAGGTGAGGTAAACTGTGCCATTGGTGATATAAATCAACTGTAACATAATAATACTAACTCGTCCATTGAAATTTACAAAATTGTATGTTTGATAAATATTTTTGATAACATTTTAAATTGCATTATATGCATGCTTTTCACATGGGCTGCATCATGTCGCCATTTTTGTTGTTTATCATAAAATAGAATGTGGTAACAAATGAAATGTATCGTGTACTGTATATTTTCAGACGACAAGGATGCTGCTGATGTTGCCAGATTGTATATATACAAAAATGTCCGAGAGAATTCCTTGGTGGAGAATAAACTGGCCATTTACTGATTGTCAACAGAAATAGAATTTGAAAATGCGATGTATTGTTTTAATGTCATGAATGAAATAAAAGTGTTGTTTAACATTATATTTACATTTCTGTCTTAATTGACCTCTTTATATCATAAATGAACGGTTCTGGCTCTGGTGGCTTAAAGTGGCTCAGAAGTGGCTCCAACTTTTTTCAATTGGCTAAAGTCGTGGCTACATGTATGAAAAAGCCAGTGGAGGCCCTGTGTTAGGACTTGATTTAATCTAATAGTGTTGTGTAAATAGGTCTACTCAAAGAAACAGAAGCTGATATTACAGCTGTAAATACAGCCAGGCTTCGTTCATTAGACAACCTTCTATCTGAATACTTGGTATAATCTGAAATAAATATCAGGGTGGGATGTATCTTCTTAGGCATGTCAAATTGAAATGGGCTATACATAACCATGTTTTATTCCCATTAAAATTTCGGAAGCGATTAGTTCGAAAGAATAAGGTACGACAGTATCTCATTATACAACACCTGTGCATGTTGAGAGCTGTGATCCCGCAGAGATTCTCCACAACCGACATAGGAACATCTACCAACCAGACAAAACCACAAATTTGTTGCTCGCAGCTCACATGTATCACACACTTCATGCTATAAGAAAAAAATAATGAAGCAATATTTTAAAATCACAGCAAATCATATTAAAGATAATAGACAGGCATCTCAACAGAATCAGCACAATTTTATTTAACCATAATTTTAGTACACAATTGTTTGAAAATGACCCAATTTGAGCAACTTCAAACATTCATAACTTCTTTATTTATTGAGATATCTACAAAATTCAAACAGTTCTGTGCATGTCAGAATGTAGGATTATATCATTAATTATTAGATTCAGTATTTTTGAAAAGATGAGCTGGGGTTGCTAGTTTGATTAAATACAATCTAAAAACACTCAAAAGAACTAATCTCCAAAAATGTACAAATTGTTAAATATTGGAATGTGGTCAAAACCAGTCCTTTCCATCCACCTCTTACAAGCGACCTCCCGTCTTCTACGACCGTTCTGAATTCCTTTTGTGAGTTTTTAAGCTTTAAATTAATCTACATAAGCTGTCAAATCCACCTACCGACCTTTTTATTTTTTATACACAGCGCAGTTGCCAAGCGCTATGGCTAAGCTACCGCTATAAAAGGCGCAAAATATTTTGTTTTTATTGATTTCTATAGAATTTATTACATATACACTGAACAAACTTTCTAATTGGTCACTTTGGTTTTATCGATATTTTTCAAACACTGAATGCGAAATTAACACGTATGAATTCTGTCTTCGCACACTTTTTCTGAAAATATTAATCCACTAAACCTAGGCAGTTCAGCAACAAGCACCCTAAAAATTAAAAGTCACCAAACAATAATATATGGTATGATCCCTTCATTCAAACAAAGTGACCAATTAGAAATTTTGCCTCAAGTGTATACATGTACACATGGTTAAAATATTTTTCCTGATTTTGCCTGTTTTGTGTCTTTAATAAAATATCTTAACAGATGTTATCAAGTACTTTTTTAAATATTAAACAAAATGCCCTCTATCAAAGCTTATGTCAACTTAACTGAATCCTTATTTAAGAGACCACCTGTCTTAAGAAACCACTTTTCCTGCTCCCATGTGTGGCTGCTTAAGACAGGTACAACTGTATAAACATAAAATTAAACATTTAGGTACAACATTCAGAGTGCTCGGAAGCTCTAATGTCTAAATATGTAACCATTAAACATTAATTAACCTTCTGAGCTTTCTTGATAGTATCCCACGAGACTTGATCAATGCAGGTCACATGACTGCACTGAGATGTTTTCGTTTTCGCCGGCTGAGACATGTTGTGTCATTAATTTACCTGGAAGAAAATGATCATATTCATAAATCCTGAACACAAACACAATAAAATAGCTACATATAAACCATGGATTGGAAACTGGCGATATCGGTGAACAAGAAAAAAATACTCAAAATCCTTAGCGCGTGCTCAGAAAGTATTGTGAATTTCTGCCATTTGGGGGGGGGGAATATTTTGTGAATTTCGTCCACATTCCCCCAAGTATTTTATTAATATGTACACGGACATTTCTTTATGGTATCGTTAAGTGCCCTCATTGCTGTGACATATTGTTTACATCGCAAGGTACACTTATTTTGATGACGTCATTCACATGGTTCCTGTCGAAATATTTACAATACAAGAACGCAACTGTCAAACTTAAATTAGCTGAAAATGCGTAACAAACAGGTAAAATTTTAATCTAGAAGTACAAAATGATAAAAAAGTACATTTTCCGCTATTTCCAATCATATCTAGATTAATTGTTCTTTTTACCTTAAAATGGTGACTTTGAAATTTGACAGTGCGTCTGCATTGTAAACACTCACTTTATCGGATCAGTTCAGACCGGTAGTAGTTGTGACGCAGTGACGTCACCAGAATTGAGTCCTCTTCAAAATGGCCGATTGTTGTTGTGATTACAGCTGACTTTTTGTTCAATGAGGATCGATTTTTGGTGCAATAACAATGAAATAAATGCATTTGATTGGAAATTTATTTATTAATGCAGGTTATTACAGTTTATTCGTATATCCAATAGATATTTTGCAAAACAAATGTTTGTTTCCTTACCCAACTGGAATGAGATCACACTAGGATTTATAAATATATTTTGTGATAATCTTGTCGTTTGCTTCTATGAATTTGTTATTAAATACCAAGTTGTAAGACTGAACGAGCAACGTTTAATCGGGTGAAATTAAGGATTGTGGGTAAATTATTTCTTATTGTTTCACTGATATCAGCCTGTTTCAAATCCATGGTTTATAATTTATATCTCTGTGTAAATTGTATTTATAATTGTATTGAATATATTTCATCCACGAAAAAAAATCACCCACTTTGAGTATCAATCTCCCAATTTCCAGGGAGCAATATCTCAATATAACTCCTGAAAACGTTCACTTGTATGCTAATAAACGGAATGTCGGAATGAGAAAGGAAAAAATCAAGACATATTAACAGTAAATAAAAGAAGTAACATTCACAATCAGTTAAGACTATGTTTGAGAGGTCAAATCCAAAATTTTGGTGATTATTGTTAAAAATCGCCTGGTCAAGGCTGTATCCCTGTCAAAACAGTGTCGTGTAGACTCTTGATGACCAACATAATTTACCCCACCCACTTTCAGTTTGATTTGACAGGGCATTTTCTCATCAAAGTCAATCGTGATAAATAAGTTTTAGCTTGCTTTGGTTAATGTTTGACATCGCAATATAATCGAAATTAAAAATGAATCAAAAATTACAAACGTTAACTAATGCTGCAGGAAAAGTTCACAAACATGATATATTTTCACAAAATATTACCGACTAGACGGTCCGACAGAATAATCACATGACCGTGAGATACACTTTATTCTATGCAGAGTGATCGTTCGTGGCCCCCTCTCGCTACATTACGTAATTTTACCGAAATCCGATTTCCATTACCGAAATCCGAATCAAAGACAACATAAGCAATAAATAATTCTATGTTTTTGTTTTAATGTTAAATATTGTGCTGATATCAATGTACAGACAAAAAAACAAGGAAAAAGATTGCATATTAAGAACAATATAGACGATTATGTCATCCGAAATCCAATCCACCAGATGCCGGTAAGGTAACGTACCCGCCCCCTCTTATTTTTCCGCAAATGTGCTATATCACTGACATTTATGGTTTGTATCACGGACCTATAACGGACCTATAACTGGTCAAATTAAGACTTTGAAATTGCCAATTTTATGGAACGAAATGTCGGTGTATTAAGTAATATTTTATTAAATCCAAGTTGGTTTATCCTATATTTAATTTGTAGCAATATTGGTATTGGTATTGATCATACTCCAATTTCCTCTTACCGGTTAACCCCCCCCCCCCCCTCACCCAGTAGTATCCTCAAACAACCTAATTTCGACCGGTACCAGAAAATACCAAAAGCTAGATCGCCAGACCAAAATATCTGTGTCAGATCACGCTACCTATCTAAAGATATGGTCTACTTTTCCTACGTTTAATGAAAAGGGCAGCGCTATACTTTCTTTACGTAGCGCTAGGTAGAATTCTATTTTCCTACCTCTAAAAAACGCACATTTGTTTACATTGGATGCAGAATTGTCAAATGATGTAAGCTAGTAAAAATTGAGATTAGAAATGTAAAACACAAACCTTTCTGTAAAAAGTGTAAAACTAGTGTGTATTTAATTACTTCCAAATATATCCTTCAATAAAAAAAAAAGTTTACATAAAAAATGGCTGCACAATCCTGTTGTTTTTATTTCGTCTGCAAGTATGCCTATTCCAGGGCCCAACATCCCGTATCACACGATGCTTGAAGTACATTAACCAGTACCTTTACGAATATCACGTGATGGAAGTTACATAAATAAAACGACCGTCACACCCAAAGGGTATGTACATCAAGGAAATATCTATTTTCATTTGAATTCATTCTCATTCATATGCTCCTTAAATAAATATAAGGGGATAAGCACATACATTCGCGAAATTAGAGGTTATCATATGTTTTTTATCGGCAGTGGTCCCTGCTATTATAAAGGGAGACAACCGCGTAGGATGTAACATCCAACATCTCTTATTTCCCCTGTCGGTACGTTATCACTTCTTTCACGAATGAAAATTAGCGCTTTATATCCCGACAGAACAATGCCCCCCCCCCCCCCAATAACACACACAACTTTCACATGTTTTGCACAAAAATTGTATATTTCTTAATACATATACTGATGAGACAAATTTCGGGTTTGAAAATACGGCAATTCGTTAGAATGCAAAACTCGTGAAATACATACTATATCAAAGTCTGCCTAAACAACCGTATCATGGAAAATATTATAAATTATGACAGCAATTTAAAACAGCAAGATAAAACGTTTCACATTAAAGACTTCTTAATAGAGCGCCGCTGTACGATTTTCAACCTCTTCTTTAAGTAACGTATTTTCCAGAAAACGTCACATGTACTGACAGTAAGCAATATTTGCCCCATATGGCACTATTAAAACGAAGTGACCATATGGAGTAAGTATCATTTCCTGCTTGCAAAAAATGACATCAAATGTTGCGTTTTCTTGAAATGACATGTTTACATGGCAACTGATGGTGCCAGAAGCCTGAGTTATATTCCTGTTATGTGATTAAAATACCGGACACAAAACACAGTAAACTCCGACTATAACGGTATACTAAGGGGACCGTACGTTTTCAACGAAAATTCTATCGTACACAAAATAAGCGTACATTTCGTATATGTTTGAGGGTACCCTTACTAGTAAAAACATTGTGTTGACATACAATTGGTGGTAGTATAACGGACTTAAATTTGAGTGACGATTTGAGATTGAGTGACGATTAGAGATTTGAGTGACGATTTGGGATGTTTAGTGACGATTTGAGATTGAGTGACGATTTAAGATGAATAGTGTAACGATTTGAGATTGAGTGACGATTAGAGATTTGAGTGACGATTTGGGATGATTAATGACGATTTAAGATGAATAGAGTGACGATTAGTGGCGATTTGAGATTGAGTGGCGATTAGATATTTCAGTGACGATTTGGGATGGTTAGTGACGATTTCAGATTGAATGACGATTTGAGATGATTTTAGTGATAATTTGAGATTGAATGACGATTTGATATTCAGTGTAAATTTTAGTGCCGAGTGTAATATTCGTCCTTTTTCTAAGATTTACAATAACAATTTATACAAACAAGGTATATCACATAGAATAATAAGTACCCTGTAAACATCCTCTCCATAACTTCAAACCGCCACAACTCAGACAAGGCAGAGCTAGTTTTTATAGTTATTTAATATCGAGTGCCGAGAATTGGTTATAATTTTTGGCACCGTATCCAACGTTCGTGTCACTGTGGTCCAATCAACTTCCTATATAATTATAGAAGGAACATATCTTTAAATCGCGATCAATCAGAATCTGTTAAAGGTATCTTTCGTGTGCAAACAAATGTTAGAGATCAAACCTTTCACGTTATGATAGTGTAAATATTTTGTTTCTGTGATTTAAACATCTTTCACGTTATGATAGTGTAAATATTTTGTTTCTGTGATTTCAACATCACTGTCCCTTTTTGGAGGTTTTTAAGATCCCCTTGTTTACCTTGAACAAAGAAGGGGCTAAAACAATATCTGTGAATTTAAATACTTTCCAATAGATGTAGATACTGTGTGCAGAGATATATTAGAGTTCAAAATGTGTACTTTCGAACACACTTTTTAGATTTAATGCGGGTGCTCTATTATGCTGTCCGTTTTAACGATTTTTGTTTTAAAATGCCATTTTTCCCTATTATTTCGAATACACTATATATCGCGGTGTACGTGTGAGCGGTTTCCAACAGCGCACGCGCAGCATGACATCTGAGCTTTTGTGTTGAATTTACCGGTCAAGGGTAGGGAGATTGTAAAATGCACATTGAAAGGTTTTTGACAGTACGCGTGCATGTCCTTAATCGGTATAGTATGGTCACTTAATTTGTTATGCGCCGATCGTACAATTTACATCAGGGGATTCAGCTCCTCGTGAGGCAGCGAATCTAAGTCAGCGTTTGGATTCCCTAGATGTTTCCTACACAGTTCCCTTGTAAGGTACACTTTTGGACAAAACAGTGAGGCCCTTGAATTTAGAAATCCCTCTTCATCTACGATTAGATATGGAAAAAATTATTCGGCCAAAATCTCAGGGCTGTTTCCATGCCCCCTCCTTTGGATGCGCGCATGACTTTTATATGTGGTACCAGAAGAAAAAACTGAATTGACCAGCACGCCCATTAAAGGAAGACAGTCTTATCTTTTATTAAAATATGCTGAATAAAAATTTTGAGAAAATATTATGATAAGGCATTCATACTGACATACTGCCAAACAATGCATTGTAAATTTCCCTAAATGTTTGCTAGAACTACAAAACACGAGTCCGATGCAGGTATTTCATATGCTATCGCTAACTCGGCGCGTAGGCCAGGATAGAAAATACCGATGTCGGACACTTGTGTTTTTGGTTTCGGGAAACAGGTAACAAAAATGACAAACTAGAGAGAATAAGTTGCTACAGGGAACGCCACATACATAAGACAGTGCCTACCCACACAGACCTCCGGGAACACAATGATCAATCCATAAAACATAAGGCATTTGATGAGGTTTAAGGGTACATACGTAAGGGAACAGAGGCGCAAGGAATGGCCGACCATAAGGAATAGCTAGGAGAATCAAAGAGGACAAACAGTGAAGAGGGGATTAATAGATGGAAAAAATCACCGAACAAGTCGAGACAGCTGGCAACAATAGGCAGAAACTGGGCAAAAAATAACACGAATACTATGAAACAATATTGTAGAGTACATATGTATGAAGGCAATTACCACCAATGTTCTCATATTTATGACTTAGGATTATGTTATCGAAAAATAAGACTATGTATCTGTAATGATAAGTTAATTGACAACTGGAGGGTAAAGTAATCAGATTGTACTAGAATAGTGTTAAACCATACGCTGATGCATTAGCTCCTAGTTTTAATTTTTGGTGGGCAACACTTTCGGCCGATGACCTCGGTTACCAAGGAGAACTTCGTGAGAAGAAAATCACCAGAATGCTTAGGCCGGTACTCTCTCGAGTAGTGATGGGTAAAAAGTCTATATTGTATATTTGTTTCTTCAGAGATCAAACCCGCGATAAAATGATGTGTAAGTACACAGCCACGCCAAAAGCAATCGTAGACATGAATAACTATGCAAACAAGTAAAAAGCAAATATACAAAAAAACATAAATTAAAAAACAAAAACATAAATTATGGATATATACATAGAACGTTTATTCCGAAATATTAGGCATACTGCCCATAATTTCATATTAACAATGCAAATATATATACAAAAATAACGAAATATTATACATTGTTCAATGGTCATGTGACATGCAATAGTATGATTGATGAAATAATATTAATCCTAATGTGGTACTTATTACATTTTCATTGATACAATGTGAAAAATGATGTGAAAAATAATAGAATAGTGAGGAGAAAATACAATTGAATTACTTATTTCTAATACAACTTATTGCTTAGGTTAAAAGCTTTATGAACAAGAGATGTTTGTGAAAAATTATGCCCTCTGTCACCTTGTCCTTTGACCCCTTAATAGTTCAACACATTTTGGTATATTGTATTTTTCAGTAATACTGTTTTATAGATTAGATTTTAAAGAATTTCATGGTAAAATGGATATAAATAGAAATACGTGTACACTTTTCATGCAGTCACCCACATAAAGACGACCCAGTCATTGAAATAACGATTGTGACAGTACAACGTATACGATAATTGTGTATAATTATTTTGCTCCCGTTTCTAATTTCGCCAAATGAATACGTGATACACAATACACTTAACAAATGTTATAGCTGTGCAGGTATAACTATAACTGTATCTTGGTTAATATAAGTCTGATCTTGCTGACATTTTCAGCAAATATAGCGTAGATACCTGGCATAATCGTTTTATTTATTTCGTTTAATGAATAAATGAGCCACCATGGCAGCTAAACGTGAGCTTGTGGTTTCGTTTATTGTGGCAAATTGTGTGGTCATTTTTGTGTTCGCGTATGCTTCAATTTACAAGAGTTCATCTCCAGATAATTTCGACAGGATTCCGATGACTTCCAGTCGTTTATTGGATAACAAAGACACGGTCGATAAGGTTACTGATGACGAAAATACATTTAGAAAGGATATTTATACAACAAATAAGGAACCTAAAACTGTGTTCGACTCGGAATTGATCTACAAAACTACTAAAGTAATACACGATGAGCTATACAACAGGCCAACGAATCAGACTTGTGAGAAACAGTTTCCAACGTGTATTTTACTGGGAGTATATAAATGTGGTACTAGGGAACTAATGGATTTTGTAAGTATCCATCCAAATATTCAGATTAAAAGACACCCGTATGAATTTGATTTTTTTATTAGTCTTAAATACAAAAGTGGCGATGAAAGAAGTTTAGATTGGTTTCGTAAACAGTTGCCATGTATTTACGATGATCAAATTTCAATGATGAAGCATGCAGGATACTTCACAAATCCCCAAGTACCAGAAAGGATTCATAAATTTAACAAAAATATCAAAATGGTGCTAATGGTTCGTGAACCTGTTCAACGATTCATTTCCCATGTCTGGTTCCGTTACAAGACACGTTCACTTTCAGCGGTCAATAAAATGATAGAAAGTACTTTAAACATGAAAAAAGAAGCAAGAGCGGATTTTGGAGATAATAATTTAAATAGTGACAAACCCGGAAACACATCTACAGTTGGGAGTGAAGTTTTCCTGCAAAATAAAAAGAAAACAGATTCAATACAAATTGTACGAAATCCTGTGCTTCGGGGCCTGAAGTATTCGATATACGACGAGCCATTTGCACGTTTCATGAAATACTTCAGAAGAGATCAACTGCTTGTTATAGAATCGGAAGAATTTAAACAAAATCCTGCGTCTGTTATCAACAAAATAGAACAGTTTCTTCATCTTCCACGCCAGATACATAGGGATATGTTTGTCTACAATGCACAGAAGAAATATTATTGCGTTAAATCACTAACAGGGGATCAAGTCTGTTACGATGACATTAGGGGTCGTGATTATAAGAAAGAGATCAACAACGCTACGAAACAAAAATTGAAGGATTATTTTCGCCCTCATAATGAACGATTTTTCTCTCTAATCGGAAAACGTTATGACCATTGGGGTTAATAGGCATATGTCACGTGATTTTACAATCAGATCACATTTATCTATATTGCGACTGGCCCTATGTTCAAAAAGGATCAACTGATCTGGATCAAGTTGATCCATACATTTTTTGCCATTTTCTTGAAGCAATTGAACTCTTTGCAAGAAATGCTCATGGACTTACCCAAGCATACCTAAATATTTTTTAACTAATATTGTGAAAACATTCAAAACTTACCATGCTGTCAAGAAATTAATTTATTATACTTATGACTGAAACTGATCTAGATCAAACCAGGGTCAATTTTCCAGAACAAAACTTATTAATTTGAATAATTTTCTTAATAAACATAAAATCCGAATTAAATGGCTATTTTTTTACAATATGTTCATATCTGTCACATTATATAGAGATATGCGAAACATTGTTTACAAAATTCGATCTTAATCCCGATCCTGAAAACCAATTCTTTGTGAACACGTGGCCTGTGGATTTTAGTTTGTCTATAGTGTAGCTAATTTTCCTAACTTACGTCCTTCTTTTATTTTAAACTGACGCTTGGTTTTAGATTTGATTTTATTATATTTAGTTCGTGATCTTGTGAAAGCAATTCTATTTCCGTCTGTATTGTTTTTTAAGAATAGATTTCTGGCTTTTTTAATTTTTTTCTTTGCCAAGTAACAATTTTCGTCGAACCGTTTTGTGTTATTTTTATGTTTATTTTTTACATTTTTACTGAACGTATCTACTGCATTTTTATGTAGAATATCAATTAATCATTTTACTCGCGTATCGATTGAAACATTATCGTTTTCATTTATGTGTGCATTATGCATATCGTTTATGATCAAGTTTCTAAAAAAATCAACTTTATCATCGTCCCAAATTATTTTTGATTTTGTATCCGAGTTATTTTTGTTCTGGTTTACATTTTTATGTATTGTTTTTCTCTCCCAACTGAAGTATATTTCCGCGTGGTCCGAAAAGACGGTCCAGTATAGAATTTCGAAATTTAGCAAATTGTTTATATCACTTATATCGATCAATAAATAGTCCGTTACACTGAGACCACGTGTTGAACAAAATGTATAAGTACCTACTCCGCGGTCATTGTGTATTCGACCGTTCGCTATCAAATGATTAGTAGTAATAACAGGTCACGATGTATCTTACTAGTCACGTCGAATTGAAATGGGCTATTCGAAATTTTGTTTAATTAAATTTCGGACCCGATGAATTCGAATGAACGAGGTCACTGTATTTATGAAGTGCGTCAGGGATGTAAATAAGTCGCCATTGAAAGAATTTGTTCATAAAGTATGTTCTGTTAAACCATCTGTTACATTGATTAGTTGTTGTCAGACTAAGCGTTTATAACACAACACCTTCGAAGCTTCAGTTACTTCAATTGATTTAGTTCTGGGCCCGTATTCAATATACATCTTAAAATGTTTCTCAGTAAGTTTTTCCTTAAGACATATTTTTTCCTTACATAAGGATAAAACATATTGTATCTTTAAGCTATATTCAATATACGTATAACTTAAGATATTTCTTTCGTATGATTTTTCTTAAGTAAAAAACCAATCATGTCCGATTATTGCTTGGAAACAGCGTACCTGTGACACGCATATCAACATTCCATTTTAGTTTTGAGTACTACATAATGATCGTGTTTTACATGATATATCCATTGGTCGCCGTTAAATGATCGTATTCACACAGTGAAAGTTCATTCCGATCAAAACTTGCATTGTCTGCATCGCGTCTTCACATGACATTTCAAAATGCTCGTTACTACTTGTATCGCCAATTCAGCTCGTACATTCCCTTATATATATATTATACCTGACACACCATTTCTTTCATTATTTACAAGCATAATTATAAGCATTTTGTTCACAAAATCGATCTCTAAGCTCCGCTTCGGAAACATTGACAAGCGTTCGTCAGGTAGATCGAGCAAGAATAGTCGCACCTTACTGATATCAACAAATATTATACTAGGGCATCAATGGAAATATACGTAAAACGATAGAATAGCAATTCACTGTATATGCTGTAACTTCTTTTTGACGAAATATAAGCACCAAATTGTAGATTTCTAAAATACTAGCGTTTTTCTTATATTTAAGATAACAGTTAAGACGGCTAAAGATGTACATAACAGTTAAGGAGTTCTTGAAATCTAAGGAAGAAATGCAAGAAAAATCTTAAATTTAATGGAAATCTTAGGATTTAAGATCAATTTTCAACTTAAGATGTATATTGAATACGGATTCTACTGAAAATGTCATTCTATCGCCAGCTCGCGCTCACCGACATAATTATGTAGTTAACTAGAAATTTAGATACTTAACCACTTAAATAACTAGATTAATTATGTAGTATTAGATATTTTTTGTGTTAACTACTTAACACTTATCCAAAATAGATTGTCCGTGTTAAGATATTTATCTTGTATGAAATTTTATCACAATACTTATTTAGTTACCACATAATTTTTTAGTTAATGAAGTAGTTATCTAGTTTCTTTAACGTGATAACCACATAATTATCTAGTGAATTAAGTAGTTAACCGGTGGTAGAATATACCACCATAATAATGCTATATAAAAACCCGACATGTATACGTAAATTAGATGTGGGTTTATTAGTGAGAGTAGTCAGGTGCGCTGTCCAGTCGAAATGCACTCGGTGACCCTCTATATATTATATCGGAAACCCGCCATTTTAAAATGAGTCAATTTTCGGAGCCGTAACCGGGTTACGTAGGTTGGAAGCGGTCAGCGTAGCGGACGACGTTTTCCAATTGCCCGTCATTTTTCAAATCTGGCTCGGGTACATTGTTTGAATATTTAAAATCGAATGTTTTTCCGCCATGATTTAGAGGAGCCATTTTACAATTACCGTTGCTTGCTTTTTTTTCCATATGGCTCAGCGGAATGGTTCATATTCGATTGTAGGCATGCGTTGTATATTTATTTCCATTATATACGGCTGTTAGGTGCATCGTACAGAACAATTTGTGTGAATAAGTACAAGCGAACAAAGGTTACATTTTTATTCTTTATTTACAAAACAGATTAATACATATAACATATTTCATAGTCATGTGAAATTTACATATACATGTACATAGTATACTTTTTAACTATGTACACCAGAAACATTGAACTACATGTAATTAAAATACGAAGGATACAACTTGATACAACAAATGACTACAAAATAAAATGCATGATGCTATGGATACGTAAGTTCTTTATTTTATTATTCTCACATTCCATACGACACAGTTTGAAAGTCATCTTTAACAATTATCTTGTCAAAGACAATTTTGTATTCTTTAACTTCTCGTTTTGTAATCACGTGTCCGGTTGAGGGATTTCTAACTATCCTGTTTTCATCTATGACAGATATACGATCGAGTGTACTCTTTCCAGTCACCATTTCTTTCACTGTATCAAAATTGATGTCAATTGAGTTTTAAAAGTTCAGAGTGCTGCCACGTACTTTTCAAATCGATCTGTGGCCTTTTTTGTTTGGTCTCAACAAGGAATACGCGTAGTTTTTAGGACCTCCCGTCACAAAAGCTGTTAAAGAATTCTGCGGTGGTCGGAAACATTCGGAAACACTCGAGCCTCCGTGATTTACCGATTTATGATATGATTTCATGATCATTATCGTTCGCGACTTAATTAGCCAATCCCGCTATGTTTAGCCAGCATAATGAAATTGCCCCGGGCAGTACTAATTTATCAGAATGTATTATACATTCATGATACTTATTTTAGGGTCTTTCGAAATAAATATATTGAATCAAGAACAGAACAGAACATAAAGTTTCCTATCGACTTGAACGATTACAGCTCATCATCGTTAGCAAATTATGTACACAAATACATCATCATGTGATGTGAAAAAATTAATACATATATTAATGAATAACATCAATAGCATTGTAATATTTGTTCTTAAATTACCCATATCATACATAAAGATGAATATTACAAGTGATTGTATAAACAGATAATAACATAACAAAAGAAATGGGAATAAACTCAATTAATTCTAACATTAAGTATGACATTCCTCTGATTAAGTGCGTGTTTACTGAATAAGGCCAAGGTATATAAAGTTAATTTTCTCATTTGATTGAAGTCATTCTAAAAATTTAAACATAGAAGGTTTTTTGAAATAATAAGTCGTAATATATTTCATACGTAAAAGTTCGAAACAACGACATTATGCGCGTGAAGTGAAATTAATTTTCTAAATCATTTAAATTACAACATAAACAATATCTTACATAACATTGGATTTGATTTCTTTGTGCATCATAAAGTTTTGCCTTGTACTTTGTTTCGGCAAGGTAGGCTGTGTATTATGGTAGCTACTCAGCTTTCTAGCATCGCAAACATACATTTGTCTCTTCTCAACAGATATTATAGTGACACTTATTTTGTCTGTTACAATTAAAGCATGATCTTATACCATCATCATAGGTGCATTGGTGATTTTGTCTAATTGATAGTAAATACATTTATTTGTGATATATTATGAACAATTGTGTACGCCGGATAATAAGTATAACACTTAAGTCGCAGGCCCGGATCCAGAAATTCAAGACGGGGGGGGGGGGCAATCATGAGGACCAATGATCCCTCCCTGAAGGGGGTCCGGGGGTTTTCGCCCGGAATATTTGAACAATATAGGTATGAAATGGTGGCTTCTGGTGCATTTCGGGGTCTAAAATTTGAGGACTCATTCATGAGAATTGCACTAGTATTATTTTGTTAAAAATACAAAATCGACCAAATTATACAAGTACCAACTTTTTAAAAAATGTCCTGGGGACATCAATTCCTGTACCAACCCCAGTCATATCTCCCCCCGGAAATTTTTACAATATAGTTATGAAATGGTGGCTTCTGGTGCATTTCTAGGTCTGAAATTTAAGGATTCATTCCTGAGAAATGACTAGTATTACATGCGTCTTGTTAAAAATACGGAACGACCAATTCATACAAGTACCAACATTTTACAAAATTTCCAGGGGACACCACTTTCTGTACCAACCCCAGTCAGATCTCCCCCGGAATTTTTTTTTACTATATAGGTATGAAAGGGTTGCTTCTGGTGCATTTCGGGGTCTAAAATTTGAGCACTCATTCATGAGAAATTCCACTAGTATTATCTTGTTAAAAAAACGATTCATCGTTAACAACATTGACAGACGACATAAAACCCAAAGGCAAAGTTTTTAAAAACAAAGAAAACTAAAGATGAAAAAAAAGAAACTTCGTGTGACGTCAAATTATCATTACTGTACCTTTACTAGTATTACATGATAGTTCTTTTTAAACAAATTTTTAAGAAAATGTGAAAATTAATATGAAAGGAGGCTTATTCGGGATTTTTTGGCAAAACTTCAGGCCCAAGTATTACATTCCCCTCCATTAATTTTTAAATTGATTAAAACTATTTTAAGAAAACTTAAATGAATTCAGTAGAGCTAATATCAGGTTTGAAATTTTTACAACTCCCCATCAATTCTTTATCACTAAACACCACCACGACAGACCTCTGTTACGTATGATGTTCAATAATCTGTGTTTTACAGACGCTTTCAACTTATGTATTTATATGCGTGATAAGGAAATTGAAAGCGCCTGGCTGATATAGAGTGAGCATACGATTCTTCTAGACGGTCTCAAGGCCAATCAACACAACAGGGGGCCAAATTTTATGGCTACTGCTTGGTCTCAAGGTCAATGAGCACAACAGGGGACACTTGCTTCAGCTATACTGGTAGTATACAAGAGGAAATCGACCATAAATCAATGTATTGCATTTAAAATGCTAAAATAGTATCTAGTAGTGGATATAATTTTGTATTTAGGAATAGAAAAAGGTCACTCCAAAGCCGACTGGGGGGGGGGGGGGCAAGGCTTAGCCTGTAGTTTGAAAACAGTATTCTGTTCTGTGTAGATTTGCATTGTTTATATTCGGTTATTTGTTTAATATATTTGCAAATAAACATTCAATTAAAAAGCAGGGTTTGGGCACTATAATCGGATCCTGACTAGTCTATGATTTAGGAATAAAATCTGAACGCATTAATTTCCAAATATTACCAGAGACATAAATGATAAGTTTTATGATTTTTTTTGCAAACAAATCCAGCTAATCAGTCTAATCTATTGAAGTGAATAAGTATCAAATGTATATTATTCATGGACTTATCTATCTTGCAAAAAACGATATAAAACTTATAAAATATCAAACCATATACTTTGAAATTTATTTTATATAAGCAAAGACCTAAATACCATAGATTTACGCAACTAACATAACCATTGAATGAAGTCGCGCTCGACATCTTGACGCGCGATAAACGATACCGATACGCGAGATTTGGAAAAGCTGCTAGTCGGCGCCATTTTGAATTGCATTTCAAAACACAGTATGGACAGTTTTCAAACCATTATTCACTGAAAGAAGCTTTCAATGATATATAACAAGAGAAAGTTGATGCAAGGCATCAAAGTCGCCGGGGAAATGTTTAGCGAAACAATTATTGTGAAATATTTGAAGGGAATATGTAGAAAAAAAAGTGACTTAATAACACAAACTGAATTTTGCAAATATTGAACACGCAATATTTTTGTGTAATGAAACCATATCGTTATAAGTGAATAGCTTAAAATAGACATGTTATACAATGTTTTTAATTAACGATATTCGAGCAAACATTAATTAGTATAAGTCGTGTAAGTACAACTGTAGATGACCAACGCAATATAAATATTGTAATGGGGAAACAATCTACCTCCAGAGACAATTTGCTATATGGAAGTACTACTAGTACTAGTTTCGGCTTTGACGGGTAAATTTTAAGAAGGGGGCTGATAATGTCCGCCTAGCTTACAGAAACAGACAAAGTCGGCAAATCTTTAAATAATAAATTCATTTCAAGTAGGTCAAGATCAGGTTAATTCGTTCGACTGACTATAATAAAGTGTGATCACTATCCCCACACCCAAATCTTTATGTTTATGTCCTTCATTGTGCCTACATTTATCAATATGTTCACATGTTATTGCAAAATATAATGTTTTGCAATCTGTATTTGAAAAATAAAAAATATGTTGTTCTGTTCTGTACATCTTAATAACAATGTGGACGTTATTGATATCGTTAATGTTCTTTTTATGAATGTTACATTAACAACCATTATTTGACGCCAATTATAAATTACATATCTGGTATCAGGTGTTCATATCTGTGAATAGGTACCCTCAATGCCATTCAAAAACATATAATATAGTTGATCAAACTGAATTGCATTCCACAGAGATCTCTATCTCCAGAAGTTTATGTTCAGTATGGGTAGTCATAATTATGTTCGTGTCTGTATATAATTATGTGACCTCAATGTCATTCAAAACATTATACAGTTAAATAAAACAAAGACGATTGAATACATGATAATTCGCAGTGAAACGGGTATATGGACGATAATCGCTACATAATTACATAATGAATCATGCCATTTGTCTTTGAAGCGTTGTTACTTCTGATATCAGTTTATGCCATCTGCTGTCCGTCACTGATAGGGTTTATTTTGTAGTTTATCGTGTGAAATTCTTCGTTCTAATAATCAAATTGCTGCTTACTTAGGAGTCTTCAAATTCGTATATAACCATGGACTAATAATTGTACATGATGTATTATTGTCCAATGTCAAAGACTTGTTTTAGCTTTATACTTTCCTTAGTGTAACTTGAGGCTATTGTAATCTAACCAAATTACTTGTCCATTATTTGTAAGTGGATATGGGCAAATACCAAAATACCACAAAATAACTAATGGAAAAATACTGGTAATTTAATATGGAAATACAGTAGTAAATATGATAATTTGTTACAAACAAGTAACTAGATGTACACAGGGCAAGCAAATCCACAATTCAGCTGTCTGCAGCCCCAGGCCTTCAGCGCTTTGATTAGACAGTGAGTATGTCTGCCGCTAACATCGTAACGATGCGCCATATCTGGTATAAGATCACCTATTTTCCGAGAGATTTTACGATATCTGACCGAGTAGCGCATCTGTGGTATTTAGGTATTTGATATAAGTTATGCAGGCTATTTGTCTAAATAATTGTGACATCTGTTTTTTACAATATAATAGCATTAATATCATAATTTTCACTTTTAAATATAAAGTTAAACAATATCATATAAAAATATATTGATTGTAGTCGAATTATACTGTTTTAAATTTCACACCTTTACATAATAAAAAGTCAATATATTGTCACCCTATAATGAACCGCACCAATATTTTATTTCAAGGCTCTATATAAAAGTCATATTTCCCCCAAATTCTTCCCTATAAAGCGCACTTATTGTTAATTAACAGCTTGTATAATCGCTGCTGGACCGCTAGTGTTACCATCCAGAGATCAAGTGCCATAAAACTTCGGTCATACTCGGTCACACTCGGATGGTCTTCCGAACATTTCCGAACGTGGTAAGAAACATACTATATAAATTTAAAGTGTAAAAATACCATTTTCCTCTTTAAATATTTTTACAAAATAAATACCAATTGACAGAGAAATAATTATGGTTTATGAGACCGCATTTTGTTAATATCATTAACCGTTTTTAAATGACATTAAGTTAATTTCAGAGTAAATTGTTTTTGCCTATATATTCTATATAGCACTGGTAACTGCTTTAAAGTTAAAAAAAACATCATTCTACTTTTATTTCAAATAAAAGGTAAATTTTTGAATGAACGGGGAATATTGAAACATTCCAAAACCGTTTGCATTTATTTGATATCTTTAACGGATAAAAAGTTATACTAATTAAAAGCTAAAATCCTTCATAGTTCTATATATGCAATTTTGCGCAGAATCGATTATCAGATGATGAGAATTCTTCCACATGGCTGCTATAATAACGTTGGTTCTAGCAGAGGCCTCAATGAAGTCATCATAGTACACCCTATCTAACTGCACAGACTCGTCGTTTACGAACCGTACATTCTTCACTTTTTGTTTGTCGGAAGTCATCATGTCGAAACATTCAGCAGGGTCTAATATGCAGGAGGTCTGAGTCAAATTGGTGCGTTGTCCAAATTTACCCCAAGAGGAGTTAAGCATCAACTTGGCAAGGGATCTTGTTGTGGTTTAACAGAATGCCCTCTTTCTCGTGATATTGTTTTATGTACTTCTGTTTTGTTTTCTCATCAATACACCAGTCTGGCCAACCACTAGCTTTCTGTTTGACTTTCAAAAACGTATTTTCGTACTCGGTAAACAGTCCACCAGATTGCGACTCGGGATCATACTGAGATACTGCCTCATAATGCCAGACTTCGTATATGATCTGTATGATATAACCTTGTGATTCACAGCTTCTTTCACCTCATCAATGACCCATGTACCAACGAATGCTCTCTCGGAGTCACTGTGTATACATTGACCTTGCTGGTAGTGCTCACTGCACAAGTGACATAAACTAAACACAAGATTTCCATTACATTGCATTGGTAGGACTGGTATATGCAGTCCTCTAGGTGACAGACTTTACATTTAATAAAACCTTCATACTGACTGATATCCTTGAAATTCTCTGTAATAATTTGAGGGTGTCCAATAGGGGTTTTTCCTGTCTTGTTCACAAAAGGGTAAAGGGAGGTGACGTCATAATACTCGATGTGTTCATCCATAGTTGCTTCCTGATACAGCTTAAATGCCTCTGTTCGACCGCCAAAGAAGGCATCTCGTGGTTCAAGCGGGCTTACTATTTCAAGACTTTGAATATAATGTTTCATGTCGGCATATTTCTCAATATCATGTTTAAATTCAAACTCCCAGAAAGAGCTGTAAGTGTATCCGTTGTCTTCTATAAACTGTTTTTTCTCCATGGTCCTGTCATACTTGTAAATCAGTCATGCTCATGTCATTCACAGTTTTGACTGTTGTCTTAGAAAAACATTTAGGGCATCCGTGCCAGAAACAACCATGGAACTCGAGCACCATCTTGTCTCCATTGTATTCATAGTAACCTCCACTTTGTAGGGCCCTATGTGTTTTCGCCCGTGTTTCTTCCATGTTGGATGTTGATCTGATTTTTGTGTGCTAGATAAGACATCCACTGGTAGGCCATGACAGAATGTTTTTCCTCGGGCCGAATAATAAACTGTTTTTTCTCCATGGTCCTGTCATACTTGTTAATCAGTCATGCTCATGTCATTCACAGTTTTGACTGTTGTCTTAGAAAAACATTTAGGACATCCGTGCCAGAAACAACCATGGAACTCGAGCACCATCTTGTCTCCATTGTATTCATAGTAACCTCCACTTTGTTGGGCCCTATGTGTTTTCGCCCGTGTTTCTTCCATGTTGGATGTTGATCTGATTTTTGTGTGCTAGATAAGACATCCACTGGTAGGCCATGACAGAATGTTTTTCCTCGGGCCGATAACCATGCGGCGGTATAACTGCAATGCTCTCATGCTCTAGAAAATTTGTCCTGTACACCAGATGACAAGCAGAGGCAATGGTGATACATTTTTCGAAAGGATCTATACCTTGATGGTCACTTTGCTTTGTTAAGTTCATGAACAACGCTCTGAATTTCAGGCAGCATTTTCTAAGAATATCCACATCGGATCGGCAGTACCGTATAATGTCCTCTTGAACGCTGAATGGGTTATTCTTGTTTTGCTCATACCACTGTAAAACCTTTTGCCTAGCCTCTGGTTTCATACCGTCTGGTGTGTAATACTGGGTGTCTGGGAGATTAATATTTGTCTGTGTCTGTAATATTGCACTTTGGTTTTCCTTGCGATTAAACAGATGGGGAAAGTAGCCTTTCGCCAGTTCTGTCTCACCAAAAGATTCTGGCATATCCGCTAATGGCATGGGGATAAAGTTTAGCGAATCAATAATTCGAATGTTACACACATGTACATTGATAGACATGTACTTAGATCCCGTTGTAATATCGTCTGGAAGGACGGCATTTTCGTGAAGATATTGTATAATAGGGTAGCTATCATACCCTTTAAAATTGTGGCATATCACTGTAGCACCAACGTTTTCTTCAGAAAATAACCATTTGCAGAATTCGTCAAACGTGCTCTCGCCTTGAAACACTCGTTCGTTCTTGCCACATGACTTGCATAAAGACTCTGGTGTAACAGTACTGTTTAGGCACAATTCACACACTGTATGTACCACGCAAAGATAAGGTCTGTGTTCAAAGGAACCGCACCATGACTTTGCACAGTTTTTACAGTAACCGCTTTCTGTTGGACAATATCCATCATCGCATTGGAGTCGTTCATCTTGAGTGCATTCAAAATCGAAAACTATGTATTGGAGGTGTCCTTTCTTGTTAGATGTTTTGTTCGGTTTTTCTTCGGTACCAACTGGCTTCATGTAACTAACATAAATGATCTTCTGTGAAATGTTTTGCAATACACTTCATGGCAGATATGCACCATACTCTGTCTATTCATATTAGTAGTTTGGTCACAATCTTTGCATCTAAAATAAATGCGCTTTTACCACCCTCACTCTTCTTCAAATGCATTTGAAAACAAGTGTCATTCTTGAAGTGCCTGTTGCATTGCTCACATAATCGCCAATTCTCTTCCTCGTCTGCGTGCAGGCAATGGCAGTACACGCAGGGATTATTGCAGGAATGGTGCTCCTTGTGGTCATAGCCCTTCTTACAAGTTTCACAGGAGTAACGTCTGTTTAGAAAGCCGGTCATCTTCGTGATGACGTCAACATGTTCGTCGTGATAATATAAATATATTGGAACGCCTCTGTTTGTGCCATCGTAGATGATACCATTTAAATGTTCTTTTGACAACACATTAATCTGGTAGTTTGGTAAAACAGCTTGAAACTTATTCACTTCTTCAATTCCACATTTTGTTAACGGAACACCTGCCTTTCGGTGTAAATCTACGGCCATTATCTTTTGAAGACCGTATCCTCTACGTATGCTTTTTTTCACTGATGATGTTCTTCTACCCGCGCTATCGCTGTCACTAGGGCGCGAGCACAACAAAGATCATCGTTATTTCTAATTTGAATGATACTTCCTTTGCTTTGAAGTAACTTTGCTATATCTACAAATGTTTTCTGTCTGTGTCCTTTCCCATAGGTTTTTTCTGAACATGTACAATATCAATGTGAAAAGTTTCATCGATGACAAACTGCTCGTATGACTAAAGAACACGCTCAATTTGAGATAATATTTTGTCCACGGTCAAAGATTGGCGCGGCATGAAATTTATTGTGATTGGAAAATCCAATTCAGGGTTGTCAATGGAAATTTGAACCATATCTGTATCAGGTATCATCCCTGTGATGTGTTCAAGGATAGACTGAAAAATAGTTTTCAGTGTTTTAAAAATATCTGGTAATCCTTGTACTTCAAGGTCCCTGACACTGACTTTGTAGTAGGAAGCCGTAGTTTTGAACTTTTCAATTTTCCTCTGAACATGTACAATATCAATGTGAAAAGTTTCATCGATGACAAACTGCTCGTATGACTAAAGAACACGCTCAATTTGAGATAATATTTTGTCCACGGTCAAAGATTGGCGCGGCATGAAATTTATTGTGATTGGAAAATCCAATTCAGGGTTGTCAATGGAAATTTGAACCATATCTGTATCAGGTATCATCCCTGTGATGTGTTCAAGGATAGACTGAAAAATAGTTTTCAGTGTTTTAAAAATATCTGGTAATCCTTGTACTTCAAGGTCCCTGACACTGACTTTGTAGTAGGAAGCCGTAGTTTTGAACTTTTCAATTTTCCTCTCACCAATTTTTCAATGTCATAGAAAGGTGTTGGATCTTTATCTAGTTTTTATTCTTTCACTGCTCCACCACCTTCCTGACTACCAGAGGACCGTTTAACACTTGGCCAGCCATGTTGCTGATGTAAATGTTCGTTGAGAGCGTCGTCTCTGGTGAATACCTTCAAACACTCAGGACAGTGTTGGTTGTTTCCGTCATTGTGCTTCTGCATATGTCGCTCCAAATTCTATTTTCTAGAAAATGTCTTATTGCAGGATTCGCACGTTTAAAATGCTTCATAGTCCGCCTATGCCGGACAAGTTGGCTCAGTCTTGGAAAACTAGCACCACACTCTTCACATGAAAACACCATGTTTACTGCTTGACGTCTGAAAATAGAATGAATTTTCAGTATTAGTTTCGTGTTTATATAGGGGTTGTAAGACATCTCAGAAATTTGGTTTTCAAAATGTGCTATTTTTCAGTAATAAATTTCAGACAACATTGTCCTTTTTGTTTTATCATATATACTCGGAGAAGATTGATTTTTGTTTACAAAAGAAATTGGCACATGTCAGAAAATTATCTTACAAAATTTAACATTATTTTATAATGATTCATTCGTTCGCTGACCGTCAGAGAGACAACATGGATAAGTGTCCAGATTGTCACCAACACTTTTCGAGGAGAGATGTTATGTTAAGACATCAGAGAAGTAAACACAGAGAAACAATGCGTATGTGCAGAGCAGTGAAGCGTATCCACCGCCGCAGCAGGAACTATATAAGCCGCCACCGCCGCCGCTGCCGCAGGAACTACATACGCCGCCGCCGGGAGTACCTCCAGAGGATAATATCAGCACAACGGACATGGTTTTTCAACATCCTTCCACCATGATGATTTCGGGTCCCACAGGTAGTTATTTTACATATTTGACAATTCTAACATCATATTACTTACTTACTGAACATCATTTTATCTATTCTGTAATTAGTTTGAAATACCATTTATTGTTTCCGTTAAAAAATATGCGTTTTTAATTTTATTTTTTCACACGGTTTTATTTACTCGATTTTGTAATATAAGCACAAAGTTGGTGTGATTTAATCCCATTTTACTAAGTTTTGTGTTATAATTTTTGTCCATTTAGAAATTATTTTTGACTCTTTTTTTTCTGATAAATTTTTTTGAACCACTGTCAATTTGATTTTACAATACATTGTGTTAGATTGTGAATTTGTTTTCTGCAACATTCTAAAATGATTTTATTTTCCAGCATGTGGAAAGACAACATTTGTGAAAGATTTGCTTCAAAATCATAGGACGGGGATCCAGCCCGGTGTACAGAGAGTAGTGTGGCTTTACAAGAGGTGGCAACCGTTGTATTCTATTATTCAAAGGACAGTAGTACCGAGAGTGGAATTTATCCAAGGCATTCCAAACGGTTCGGATGACGACGATTTCTTTAGTCCAAGGATCAACAACTTACTCGTCTTGGATGATTTGTTCTCTAAAACCGGCAAAGATGAACGTATAAATGATTTATTTACAGAGGGCTCCCACCACATATCATTATCTGTAGTTTCTATAAACCAAAGCCTGTTTGGGAACAAGGACCCGACTCAACGAAGAAACTGTCATTATTTGGTATTGTTTAACAATCCTGTGGATAGACAATCATTATTGACACTGGTTAGGCAAATGTACCCGGGGCACACCGACAAGTTCATGAAAATGTTTGTAAAAGCCATTGGGAACCCGTATGGATATACATTGGTGAATTTAAAGCCATTTACGCCAGAAGTCAAAAGGCTACGATACCCGCAAAAAAGGTCAACACCTTTAAACAGTGTTAAGATTGTAGACGATGGTGATCAAGTGACTGATCAAAATGATATAAAGGAAGTCATAGTTACAGACACTAATCATTCTTCAGCTGGCATTCAGACTGATCGCAACGCCAAAAATCGGAGAACGAATACACGATGGCTGACAAAGAGAATTCCTGTGACGATTGTGCAAGACACGTCAAAAATGGCTGGTGTCCTGAATACAGGGGACAAAAGAAAAGAAAACATGATGAGTTAAGCGACAACGACGAGGATGACAGTGTAGATGACAATGAGGCCTATATACAGCTTTGGAAACGTGCCATTGAGTCCAATGCTGATAAATTCGATAAACTGTACAACGGGTTTATTGAAGATGAAGAAGAGAGCGGCGATGCCCAAGAAATGGCAGAAGAACGCTTACAGCCTTATTACGAAAACTCGTTTTTCATCAGATATACAACATTGATAGACAATTACATATTTCCACTCGTAAACAATGGACTACACAAACAATTCATGGGTCAAATTAACAAAGTATCGTCCAAGGGTCAAAATACCACTTCTGCTGTGACAAAGGTGTTACGAAAGCATAGACATGCGTTTCAAGACTTGTTTGACATTGAATTCACGGATGAAGACACGGCCGGCGAAACTGAAAGTGAAGAAGAAGAGACTGATGCTGAATAAAAAGTCATTATTAAACAATACTCATTTTCGTTGTTGACTTTGAACAGTACAGACACGGCTCCGTGGGAGGATTATTTAAAAACAATATATTATGACCCTAAACACGCTGGAAGTTTTTCTGGGCCTCAACATTTTTACAATGTGTCGAAAAACGAAGGAAGATTCAAGATTGGAATGCACAGAATACGGAAATATTTACACGATCAAGAATCGGCAATGTTCCTCTGTGATAACGTTTATGTATTTTGAACACCTCGCCTGAGTAAGTTTGGTCGTACGCACGGGTAAATAATGTTTTCATCTTACTTACTCAGGCGAGGTGTTCAAAATACATAAACGTTATCACAGAGGAACATTGCCAATCTATAGACTTCGAGACTTACAGAACGAGGACATAAATGGGACATTTTATCAAAGTGAACTCCAAAACATAAACATTGATCCCAATCAGACATGGAAATTTGAAAACGTGTTAAAAAGTCGAGGCAAAGGGCGAAATAAACAATACTTTGTCAAATGGAAATACTATCCGCTGAAATTTAACAGCTGGATAAAAGCCAGTGTTTTACATTGACTGTACATACATGTGTACTTTTAAATTATTGTCTGTACTATTATATTTGATGCAATTGTAAATATAATGTGACTAATGTAAATAATTTTACTCGTAAAATTTATATTTATATTTTAAATAAATGTGTATTAACAGTACATAATATTTGTTATCTTTTAAAACAAGTTTAACCCTATTAGTGTCGTGTAAAACGAATAGGCCTATACTAGTGTGACAAATCAAGCGTTGTGAAATGGAGCTGAACGGTATACATTATACTGTTGTCTGCTAAGTTTCATAGTATGACAGGTAAAATCACTACTTGTACTACGTAGCACCTGTAAAATATCGATGTTAATTTCCATAGGCCAGCGATAGAATGAACAACTATTATCAATTGATAAAGGGAGCTGTCATTTGATTGGCTAATGGATAAAAAATCGACAAATTTGCCAACTTACCTGACGAAAAAGTTAGAAAATTAAATACATTATTGTAGTACAGTTAAATTGCTCCGATGTGTACCTTTCGCTGCCAGCAGCTAGAATGATACTAGAATATAATAGCGATTGATCAACGATTAGAAATAGATAAACAGGTTTAAACTTGCAGAAGGTCTATGGATTATTGGGAAATTTAAATTCAAACAATATTCCCGAGCCAGATCTGAAAAAATGGCGGGCAATTGGAAAACGTCGTCTGCTACGCTGACCGCTTCCGACCGACTTAACCCGGTTATGCGGTTCCGAAAATCGACTCATTTTAAAATGGCGGGTTTCCTAAAGAATAGAGGGTCACCGAGTGCATTTCGACTGGATGAGCGCACCTGACTCCTAGTGAGAATAATCGCTTCAAACAGCATTTTATTGGATAATTGCACGACCCACAGTTCAATGATTAAAGCCTATATACATTGTTATATGAAATCCCGAGCAATATACGTTAATTGTCAACTAATCGAATTTCAATTAGTTGCAAGAATAATATAATAACTTAAAATAATTTGACACAGCAACAAAATCCACATACCGCAGGAAATCTTTCATTCCTTTTAGATAATCGGGTCGATTGTATACTTACAATACATCAATTATTGTATAGTTTGATTCTCCCTACTTCAATATTTTATTGTTCAATATCCCGGTCGTGTTTAGGTAGTATCTTTTATTTGCTGATGGTCTGTCGCTCAAATTTCAATTATTTGTTTTGATCTCCTTGTCTCAACACGCCGCGTTTAGTTGTTCGTGTGGGATCGTTTATACATTTTGACATCATATATAATATTTACAGAATAGCCGTTCATAGTGCTATCACGATATTAAAATGTAGGTAAGCTTTTTTTTAAATTTTGCTCTTCTGTCGAAATGTTAGTGTCATTATCTTTATACATGTACATTTAAAATATGTTTTAAAATGTGTTAGGATATATACAGAGAGATAACACGAATGTGTTCAGGGTTAATATTGCTTGTTTGTATGAAGATACATCATTGGTTTATATGTAGGCTATGTAATAAATGTATTTATAATATAACGAGCAAGAATATATTGTTTTTAATTAAACATGTTCCGTTTTAATATTGTATATCGTAAAACAGTCTTTAATGACTATGTTTATACATTGTATATATAAATGTCCAAAACTTGATTTTTATCGATGATTGTAAGTTTGGAAATCTGTTGGAACCAGTGTCTTGTGATGATGTAGGACATAAATATTGTTCTATGTTCTATGTATGTTGTTATCTAAAGTGGCGGGCTCCAGACCCGGGAGGGGGCTAAGGTTCGAAACCCGTTAGGGTCGACGTACTTTGCGGTCACGTCACGGTTACCGCATTTACTTGTGACGTCACGGTTACCGCATGTACCTGTCAGGCCACGATGACCGCATGTACCTGTCACGCCACGATGGCCGCATGCACCTGTCACGCAACGATGGCCGCATGCACCTGTCACGCAACGATGACCACAAGTACCTATTACGTCACTGTTACCGCATGTATTTATCACGTCACGGTAACCACATGCACCTGTCACGCCACGCTGGCAGCATGACCTGTCACGTCACTGTTACCGCATGTACTTAATACCGTGTCTACGTCGACGCACTTTGAAGTATTTTTTCAGTTTCTTTTACAACGTTTTTATAGAAATTTGGCAGTCACACTCCTACCGTTAAGAATATACGTATTTGAACTGCAGGTCCGCGAATTGAGAACAATACAGTACAATACTTTCTATGGTGGCATATTTCTGCCACCAGTTAACTACTTAATTAACTAGATAATTATGTGGTTATCAAGTTAAAGAAACTATTTGATAGTGTTGTTTAGTGAGGTTGCTGCTACTGAATATTTGACAGCGTTGTTTAGAGAGGTTGCTGCTACTGAATATTTGACAGCGTTGTTTAGAGAGGTTGCTGCTACTGAATATTTGACAGCGTTGTTTAGAGAGGTTGCTGCTACTGAATATTTGATAATGTTGTTTAGAGAGGTTGCTGCTACTGAATATTTGATAATGTTGTTTAGAGAGGTTGCTGCTACTGAATACTTGATAGCGTTGTTTAGAGAGGTTGCTGCTACTGAATATTTGATAATGTTGTTTAGAGAGGTTGCTGCTACTGAATATTTGATAATGTTGTTTAGAGAGGTTGCTGCTACTGAATATTTGACAGCGTTGTTTAGAGAGGTTGCTGCTACTGAATATTTGATAATGTTGTTTAGAGAGGTTGCTGCTACTGAATATTTGATAATGTTGTTTAGTGAGGTTGCTGCTACTGAATATTTGATAGTGTTGTTTAGAGAGGTTGCTGCTACTGAATATTTGATAGTGTTGTTTAGAGAGGTTGCTGCTACTGAATATTTGATAATGTTGTTTAGAGAGGTTGCTGCTACTGAATATTTGATAGTGTTGTTTAGAGAGGTTGCTGCTACTGAATATTTGATAGTGTTGTTCAGAGAGGTTGCTGCTACTGAATACTTGATATTGTTGTTTAGAGAGGTTGCTGCTTTTGAAGATTTGATAGTGATGTTTAGAGAGGTTGTAGCTAAGAACTGGCCGCTCCGGAGAGATTTCATGCACTTTTCTGTCGTTCTGTGCGAATTACGTAGTTCTTGTGAAAATGGACGCCGATTGGTGGCAATCCGCGATTGTGAACTGAAAATTGACAAAAAACATAAAATGAAATACCGGAGAACACGATTTAAGTTCAGGCACAATGAAGACTTAAACGTTTTAAGTAGTATGTGAGAAAGATAAATATTTACCTCGCTAGTCGCAATTCATTCATATCGTCTGGAGAGCCACGCGTGTGTCAAATTACACTTTAAATGGAAAATACCATAATAATGCAGCAATTCTAACGTCATTTGATTTATCGAAACGGTAGATCTAGTTATCACGCACCTGCACACAAGTGTTAAAGCCATTTGTATTTGGTATTTTGTCGCACATCAGACCGGAATTTCTCGCGTTTGCACCGGTTCTGGAAAACTATACCCCCCCCGTGTAAGATGAGTCTAATGCTTATGACGTCACATATAATGAAGTCGCAAAATATAGAATAATAGTCTGATTTGATTTTTTTCATTTCATACGCTATTAAAACAAAACAATCATTGAAAAATAATCGCATCCTTATTTCTTTCTTTATAATGTATACAAGAAAAAGAGTCACTGACATCGTGCGCGGGTGGAAATATCCGGCTAAAACAGTAACCCTCGAGCCGGATTATTAGAATCTTTCGCTGGCATCCTGTACGGATTGAACTATCCGGCTAAAACAGTAACCCTCGAGCCGGATTATTAGAATCTTTCGCTGGCATCCTGTACGGATTGAACTATCCGGCTAAAACAGTAACCCTCGAGCCGGATTATTAGAATCTTTCGCTGGCTTCCTGTAAGGATTGAACTATCCGACTCGAGGGTTAACTGTTTTGGGCCTCTTTCCCGCCAAAACCGTAACCCACGAGCCATTAAAAACGCAATGTTTTTAACTAGGCGTCATTTTGTAGTACCAAATGTCAGAAGCGTATTACAGTTATCTATGTGTTAATTCTTGTTCAAAACTTCATTAAACTCTAGACCAATTATTGTTCATTTCATTATTGATTAATTTTATGAAATTATGTTTGAGAAATAAACAATAGTGTTGCCTTTGTAATGTCACCTAATCGTCTGTTTATTGGCGCCAAGTACACATACACGAACTAATCGTCTGTTTATTTGCGCAAAGTACACATACAAGAACTAATCGTCTGTTTACTTGTCTTTTTCATTGAAGGTACGAAGCTGAAGAGGACATGAAGATCAGTTTGAGATTGGAATGTGACATATGATCGGATAAACATATTTCGGATGAAAACATTCATAGTTTTGAATAACAGACATTATATGCGAGAAAAATGTTCTTCAATTTATTTTTCTCCCTTATTGCTCCAACCGAAGTAAAAATATTTCTAATATTGGTTGGCATTGCTGCTTTTGCGGACTTATATTGTCGGTGGAAGAGACGTCGTCGGGAAAGTTGTAATCCAGTTGTGTACAGGCATAGTGACACCAACTTACAGCATATTGCAGTGGATGTGACAAAAACGTTTTGATGAACTATACGGACGACCAACAGATCTGTTTATAAACATTATAGTCGTAAAGACTTTGGAAATATCGGTGACGGGTTTCATGTCCTAATGTTTCTTATCGTATATACCAGTCTAGCAAAGGACTCGAACTTATACAGGGTTGTGTATAGGGCATTATTACGCAATACATCCTAGGTGTTCAGAATATAGTAACCAGCAATGACAGCAGAGATGTATTTGTTATGCCATAAGGAACAATGTTTTCTATCGGTCTGTTCATTTGGAATACCATACGCGACACGAAACAGCGTCACTGAAAAAGAAATGTCCCTAGCACGTGTTCAACATCATTTCTAAAAATAACTCGTTTCTGAAATCTACTCAGAATCCTACATGTGTTTAAGTATATCTTTGTTTGTGAGATAGTAGCAGGACATCTCAATACTATATCGTCGGTACTTGGAACACGTACTGTATTTGCTGTAGTTCATTGTAAGACATTTATTGGGTCTGTGGGCGGTAATTGTAATTGTTTCTTTTTGTTCTGTCTATGCATGTCGAAGTATTAGTTGGGTTAATCATTTTTAGTTTTTATTAATCGGCCATCCTCGTCTCTATGCATTATGTACATTGGTTTTAACGAAAATGTTACGAATGGTTTTATAGGCATTCGTAACAAAAATGATATTAATATTTCACATTAATCAACAACTGTTATGAACTTTTTTATCAACTTCATATCACATGAAATTGTCTGGCATTTCTGAAAATAATAAATAAATACGTTAATAAGTATGTATTGTTATCTTCTAAGTATAAGATGATTCCATATATACTAGCTGATACAGTAGCCAACCAAAGTTATTATCAGTCACGAAGTAAAACGTCTGACAACCAAAAAGTAATTTGAAGACGGAATAAGAATTGTGTGTATGTGGAATTGTAATGTATGGTTTACATTTGAAGTACAGAATCAACTATGTCATACAACCTTTTAAATTGAATAGTGTTATTTGATTACTGCTTAGCCTAATTTTAAACTGTTAAGACATGAACTGGATGAATACATATATCAAGACATCTAAATTATTATCATTTGGCAATTTAATGGTTTGTTTGATTGTTCCTATTATGAAGTCTTATAAATCATTAGAATTACAGTGGTTGTGACTTTAAGCAGCACTTCACATTTTCTGTAATACTTGTCTGCATCATTAACATCACCAGCTGAATGACATCCTCAATGACATTTTACTGTAAAATAAAGTATTAACTCCTCAATAAATTGTAACTTCAAGTTAAAACGCAACAGCATAATAAACTTTTTCAAGCAAGTTTTCATCCTTCAATACCACCCAATATACTAGATCTATGTCTTAAGCTGTGTAGTGGAGTATGACGAAATGGTAGAGCACCGTGCGAGAGTTAGGGGTGGGGTCGAGCCCCACACTGGGTGCACATCCATCTGCATTTATATGAAGGTAGCAGCAGTATAGTGACGTAAGTGGGAGGAGAGCAGCGGTGTAGGGTGATACAGCCGACTGGTTAGTACAGTATGTAGAGTGCACTGCTGGTGTAGAAGAAGGCGTGGCTTCGAGCACCGCATCAAGCGCAACACCACTACAGTACTTTCATATTTCAGTAGGAACCTCTTGTGACCAGCCCCTGGTTGGTAAACATTCGCATCTTAGTCATCAGACCTGCCATAGCAAACATGATCACCTATGATGTTTTAAGAAATATAGTGCATACATATCTGCCGACATATCTTATTGAATATTGTTCAGTGTTCTGTTACGTTGTCCCGGTACTTGTAAGCAGCTGTCTACCGAAGTTTGCTCGTCTTCCTCTGAGAAGTTAGTTTGCCTAGAATTTTACATGAATATGCCTTGCCGCTTTAAAGTTTAATAAACGACAAGAATTAAACTTTAAAGGTGATAGAGATTTTTGTTAAAAATGGCACAATGAAAACTTGAAATGTTTTTGATGAAGAAAACAATTGCATTTCTAAATATCGGTAAGTACACATGTATTATTAAAACTTCAAAATATCGTGGTGATATATTGAAGGCATTGGGAAAATTACAGCGGTCTGATAATGGCTTCTTTTTTATTGAAAAAAATGTGAATATATTTCCCATATTTTCAAAATTTACAGTTTCATGTCACAACATGAAAATTTCAGAAGATTGTTCTAATTATTTCATTTTAACCATTTGTTATCAATATATAAAATCAATGATTTAACTTTTAAAGTGAGATAAGGTTAACTCAAGTCGACTTATATTTCAAATTAAATAAATATTATTTCATTGCAAACGTTTCAATCTACTTGTGAATATAATTGAATTTTACATGTTATTAGCTTTGAATTCCTTTTATCTGCCGTATAAACAATTTCCATTCAAACTAAAATTGACAATGGATTATTTTCAGTATTTTGATAAGTTCGATAGAATATGTTTGCACAATATAATGACCTTGATGAGTCATAAGGAAATCACGTTTTATAAGTAATGTACTCTTGAAATTCATTTTCCCCCCAAATTTATAAGTTATAAGAGACCAACATATTTGTGGGCGTGATATGCAAACATATACGCTGTGTTAAAGATGTATCTGGTTCATCTTAACGCAAAACTATTTGAATGAGCTTCATTTAGTGCTGTTGCTACAATGGCTAAAACATCGTTAATTCATAATTTTGGGCTACTTTTATTCGGAAGTTTTGCAGTGCGCAATGCACAATACATGCTGTGTTAAATCTTCTTTCATTACTCTCGTCTGCTATGCTGTTGTTGTTATTGTAACTATCAATGTGTTAAATTGACTGGTTTAACATATTATAAATCATTTTATATGATTAGAACCGTTCTTGTCAAGGCGGAATTTAATTATTATTGAATTATTTTAATTATTGAATTATGACCGGAAAATCTTTTCAAACCGTGATAAGTCATCTTTCGTGCGCAAACAAATGTAGCAGACTTAACTTTCTATACTTTATCGCATGGTATTTAGGTCTTTGTTTATCGTGATGCAAACATTATGTTTCTGTGATTGTCCTTTATTAAGTTTTTTATGGTGACTGTATTACATTGAAAATAGGAACGACTAAAACAATAATTTATATTTTAATTTAAACACTTTCCAATACAGGTTGATACAGTGTGCACATGTATATTAGTGTTTAAAATATGTCCTTTCGATGGCGCTTTTTTTGCTGTAATGTGGATTATCTTTCATGTTAATCTTTTAGTTTTTAACAATTTTTGTTGAGAATAGTCAGGTTTAGTTACGTTCCGTTTTAATTTCGAATACACTAGATAGTGTATCTGATTAAAGTGATACACCCGGATGTAGCGATTATACAAACTGTTAATTAATACCGAAAGCGCTTCTAGTGGGGAATTTGGGGAAACATAGGACTTTTATGGAACAGAACAGAACATTTATTTCCGATTTGAGCAAAGCTCCTACAAGATATGTACAACATATTGTCAATGTACAAACAAAATAGCAAATTAGTAAAGCAAAGAAACGAGAAAAACAAATACATAAACATATATGAAAACATGATAATGATTCACAACAATGTGTGTGTGTGAAGGAAATAAATTGAACATTTCAAATAAAATAAAAATATATAGAATAGCCTCGGGATGAAATATTGGTATAGTCAATTATATTGGGTGGCAATATACAGCTTGACGTTTTAATCTGTAAAGGTGTGAACTTTAACACAGTAAAACTTGATTACAATCAATTCAATTTTGGCGATGATTCTGTTTAACTTTATACTGAAGTGAAAATATCTAAAGTGATGCTATTTATATGGAACACGCTAATTTCGATCCCTGTATATATATATATTGTAAAAGATATGTTGCAATTATTCAGACAAAGGACCTATATAACCTATATAACGGGAAACAAATAAAAGCTCGAGATTTGATATTTTTCTACAGTATTCATAGAATGATCAGGATAAATGCCAAATCCTGTGTTTTAATCATTCACATACGTCAATCGTTGTCATGTTAGTACTTGTAGTGCTTTTTAAGGTTGTAAGCCATGTATAATTATTTAAATTTCCACTACGACAGTTTACTAAACACTCTTGTTGTTCATATAAGCTAGTTTTCTGATCTTATAAATTCATCTTTAAACAGTCTGCGACAATTTACCAGTATTCATGTTCACATACTTTGGAGATAACAAACTAACATGTTTTACAAATAAGCAACACATTTTCTGTTTCCACTGAAATTTTAGTTGTTGCCGTAATTGAAGATTTATTTATAATATCACGTTCAAGTCATTATTGTTCTATACACCACCAAGAATATATAAAGTCAAACTATTGCCTAAGGCAATTTCAACATGCTGGCGAAACACATTGGGGTGGCTAAGTTAGTCGCTAATGAAAATGATCAAGAGACGTTAAATTCGAGTATATTCGGTTATAGCATGGAACCATAGTCGATTATTGATTATTGATCAGGTGTCATTTTCGTGGGGAAGGGAGGCAATCCAAGTTAGAGGAAATGGCTTAAACAAAGCCGATAATCAAGGGAGATCATTTTTGATATTTATCCCAGAAAGCTGCACATGGTGTGTTAAAATATAATTGTATGTTTTTCAGTTCATCGCATTTGGTTACTACTTTCTTGTTATTATCTACGACGTACTTATGAATAAATGAGCCATCATGGCAGCTAAAAAACTTGAGCTTGTGGTTTCGTTTATTGTGGCAAATTTTGTGGTCATTTTTATGTTTGCGTATGCTTCAATTTACGGGAGTTCAACTCCGGATAAATTCGACAGAATTCCAATGACTTCCAGTCGTTTATTAGATAACATGGTCGATAAGGTTACTGAAGATATAAAAATACATTTAGAAAGGATATTTATACAACAAATAAGGAACCTAAAACTGTGTTCGACTCGGAATTCATCTACCAAACTACTAAAGAAAAACACGATGAGCTATACAACAGGCCAACGAATCAGACTTGTGAGAAAAACAGTTTCCAACGTGTATTTTACTGGGAGTATATAAATGTGGTACTAGGGACCTAATGGATTTTGTAAGTATCCATCCAAATATTCAGATTAAAAGAAATCCGTATGAATAAGGATATTTTATGAGTAGAGACTACAAAAGCGGCGATGAAGGAAGTTTAGATTGCCATATAAACAGTTGCCATGTATTTACGATGATCAAATTTCAATGATGAAGCATGCAGGATACTTCACAAATCCCCAAGTACCAGGAAGGATTACTAAATTTAACAAAAATATTAAAATGGTGCTGATGGTTCGTGAATCTGTTCAACGATTCATTTCCCAAGTCTGGTTCAGTTACAAGACACGTTCACTAAAATGATAGAAAGTACATGAAAAAAGAAGCAAGAGCGGCTTTTGGAGAGAATAATTTAAATAGTGACAACGCCGGAAACACATCTACAGTTGGGAGTGAAGTTTTCCTGCAAAATAAAAAGAAAACAGATCAAAGAAAAGTTGTACGAAATCCTGTGCTTCAGAGCCTGTTGAATTATTCGATATCATGACGACGAGTCACTTGAAGTACTTCAGAAGAGATCAACTGCTTGTTATAGAATCGGAAGAATTTAATCAAAATCCTGCGTCTGTTCTTAACAAAATGGAACAGTTTCTTAACCTTCCACGCCAGATACATGGGGATAGGTTTGTCTACATTGCACAGAAGAAATATTATTACATCAAATCAAGTCTGTTACAGTGACATTAGAGGTCGTGATTATAAGAAAGAGATCAACAACGCTACCAAACAAAAATTGAAGGATTATTTTCGCCCTCATAATGAACGCTTTTTCTCTCTAATTGGAAGACGTTAAGACCATTGGGGTTAATATGCATATGTCACGCGATTTTATAATCAGATCACCTCGAATAGTGTTAACTATACGAAAGTCGATATTGCGACTGGCCCTATGTTTACAAAGGATCAACTGATCTGGATCAAGTTTATCCTACATTTTTGCCATTTTCTTGAAGTAATTGAACTCTTTTTCAAGAAATTCTCATGAACTAACACAAGCATACCTAAATATTGTTTAACTAATATTGTGAAAACATTCAAAACTTACCATGTTGTTAAGAAATTAATTTATTATACTTACGACTGAAACTGATCTAGATCAAATCAGGGTCAATTTTCCAGAACTAAACTTATTAATTTGCATAATTTTCTTAATAAACATAAAATCCGAATTAAATGGCTAATTTGTTTACAATATGTTCTTATCTGTCACATTATATAGAGATGTACGTAACATTTTTTACAAAATTTGATCTTAATCGCGGTCCTGAAAACCAATTCTTTGTGAACACGGGGCCTGGTGATTTTAGTTGGTCTATGGTGAAGTTAGTAATATTTCCTTTAATTGTTCGTGCGTAGGGCAAAACATTTCTTTTATGTTGCAATTTTGAAATATGTTTCCATTCTTTGTAGGCATTATAATATTCTAAACGAAATTGCCTGTGACCTTCGATATTCTGGCATACTGGAGATTATTTTCTAGTTTACCATTATTGGCGGTATTGAAGAATGTAATTACTAATAGGTTAAACCTGTATTCGAAATGGAAAATAAGGACATGTGGCAGAATGAATGAGGTTAAACAATAAGCATAAAATAATAGAGATATCAAGTATCATACATAATCCTTTAGGTGTATTATAAAGTCTACCTCCATAAAGATCGGTCCTAATAATGGCCATTGTTCTGATATATTAAGTATGTCTCTGTCTTTTATACATATACATATATAAGATTTAACATGTGTGGTATGTCCTTTCAGTCAATATAAAAGACGAAACAATAAAACAATGGCGAATAATTTAACAAGGGAATCAGTGTATCAGTTTGGACCATTATACCACTGATGTTCCACGATCCATGATTAATTCTGCTGGCCCCGTGTTCACAAAGAATCAGTTTTCAGCATAAGGATCAAGATAAAATATAGGACCTTTCAAAATGTGTAAAAGTTGTTTTTCAAAGCTAAATATTTTACATACAGAGATAAACATTCTGCAAAACTTTTGAGAGACTCAATTCAAATGTCATGCTTATTAAGAAAAAATGTGATGCATAAACAGTAGTTCCGGCAATTTTCTTTTTTACTTTTTTAATTTTCAGCCACAAGAGTTCAAATGATTATACATGTATCACATATCATACTCAAATTAACTAGACATTAATTTTCAATGAAATAAAATGTCATACTTTGTACAAAATAAATATTTAACATTGTCAACCTCATTATAGCGCGTCTACGTTACGCTTATTTTGTTGTGACGTCACACACACGTGCGTTGTTATTTCACTAGTGAAATATCGAAAATAGTACATGGGTGTTATTACCACTCTACACCGTATGTTATGTTTTAACAAACGATACAAGACTTTACAAAATGGTTCAATTAAGTACCATAATAAAAAGATAACATGAAATTGAAAAAGAGAAAATAAAAACCAACGATAACAAACTTGACCATGCTGACTTCGAATGAAATTAAATGCATGTAAACAGACGCACGAGAGCTGAATTCGAAAGCTGTTTAATAAATGTAATGCCACCACTCTTTGTCCTCTAGTTATTCCTTATGGTCGACCATGCCATTCATTGCGCCTCTGTTGCCTTTAGTATGTACCCTTGAGCCTCCTCAAGTGCCTTATGTTTTATCGATTGTTGTTTTCCCGTAGGTCTGTGTGGGGAGACACTGTTTTATGTATGTGGCGTTCCCTGTAGCAGCCTAATTCATTAGACAACTGAGAAATGGCACCAAGCGAATTTATTTACATGTATTCTTTAATATAAGTTGGCAAACTTAGAACACAATTAATATTACATATACAAATTGTGGGACAAATAAATACGATGACAAAGGAATATAAATTAAGGCGAAAGATGAATACAAATGAAGAATTCAAGTGACACGTGACAGTATAACAGAGAGGACAATTGGGAAGAGTACTAATATAAAGACAAAGGCAACAATCCCATCAGAAAACAATGCTCGCCATCTTACATTCCATGGCACAAACATAACTTTAAACGCATCATCACAGGACGCTGAACACAGGAGCACAGAAGAACCGTGACAACAACAAACAAAAGAACAAAAGTGAAATTTAAAAAACAATAAAATACAAAATCAGGCAAACATCAATCAAACCCTGCTTCAAAATGTACGGGTGACAAGTTAAACTTACTGTAGGCTTCAGTCATTCGTTACCGGCAAGAATTCATGGTTAGCAAAATGCAAGACTGACTGACCATAGATAGTTTCTTCATCTACAATATTTACCCCACTTGTTCTTAATCATCGGCCATTTTGATAGGCAAAACTTATAAGAGCCCTTATAGGAAACAATCCAAATATGTGATAATTGAGAAAATACCAAGTTAATTTGCATGTAACAACGACTTTTGTCAACTTACTGAGCCAATTGTCCACATGAGCATAATGAATATTTAAAACATATCTGATTAGTTTATCATCGTTTACATAATATTCCCTATAAACGTGAAGGAAATTTGCCTATCAATATGGCCGACAATTCAGAACAAGGGAGGTAAATATTGTAAATATGGGTACTATCAATTGGCTGACTTGTGTGCTGATGATGTTTCACCAGTCTGACTGAAGTACGAATTCACTATCTTCCTAAAAGTATGCGTTTTTATGGAGATGATTGTAATCGGATTGATACTTCTCTTAGATATTTTTGGGAAGACATTGTCTTGTGAATGTGGCGTCCCCTATACCAACCTTGTCCTTCCCTATTAAAATCAAACTGGCTGGTCGCAGTTAAGCCAACTTCTCTTCAAACGAACAACATTTGCAACCTTGACGCGGATTGGTTAACCTTTCGACAAGGTGTACGTTACCTTTAATATCGAAATCGACAATCTTTGTTCAAGATATTTCTTGTTTAATGTGTTAATTAATTGCATGAATAACAGATTGTTTCAAGTCATTGGAGTTACTGATTGTACGTTATTTTACATTAAATCTCCACTATAGTTTTGTTGTGGAATTGCCGTTTCTTATAATAAGTTAAAATTGCCGATACATTTAGCAATATGAGATCTGGATATCTACTGCTTAGGGTTTGAAATGTCATGCTTAATTTATTGTAGCGATAACCGTAGGGCCTACTTATGGAGTTTACTAGTTCGATAAATAGTACGACTATTACAATATTCTAACTTAAACGAACACAACGGAAAATGAGAGATGGTGATTTCGATATGGCACTATCCAGAAACGGAAAATTAATTATACATGTACATCGTAATCAAGTAAATCGCATTTATCAAATGGAAGTACTCAAAGTTCTCTTAAAAGCTTTTGTCACAAATTAATTTCAATATAAATTAATGCCTTAACGATAAAACAACAATAAATCAACAATTAGTAATAAACCGACATTTAATGTGTTTAAATTTTGTTAGATACACAGTATTTAATAATTAATCAGGGGTGGTTAAATTTTAAATATTCTTCATGTCCACGGGCAAATTACCAAAATAGTATTACTTGCAATCTCCTACGCGGTGATCTCCCCTTATAGAACGGTTATTTGCTATACTGCAATTTGGTGGCGTTCATTCATAGAAATACCAAGTGTAACCACGAAATGGACCGGAAACGCCATATCAGCCATTTTTCACTTTTAAATCGGGTTTTCAACCAGGTCGATTTTCCAGTATTCCGTTGTGGGAGAAAATGGACAATTTCTAACCACGAAAGTTACTTGTAACACGTATCAGAGGATAAGCATGTAACAAACCAAATAATACCACCCTTGCGATCCTTGATAACTGGTCTTAATATTGAGACGGTCTTAATATAGAGGTTGAATAAAGTGCAAAATAGTGAAAATGGACTTGAAAAGTGTGTTCATCATTTTAGGTAGTCTTATTATACTGGTGATCTTTAAGTATTACTGTACTTTTTAGACAACAAATTTTGTTTGCGAAAAGCCATGAAATACGGAATAAAAATGCAAGCAAAAACAATATAAAAACTAAACGGATAGTATCATTTTTTATTGTCGGCCATTTTACCTCTAGCGGCGAGTCTATGTACGAACACTTTTTTGGCGGGAGTATACACACCTTAGTCGTGTGAGATCAAATATTAAAACCCCATTATTCGTAAAAATGCAACTGCAATATACAAAACACGAAAGGGATATTCATAGCTTGAATATGTTTACTCGCAAAATTTGAACGACCACTCCAACACACGTCTTCATGACACTTTGTTCTATCTAAAAGCAAGTCTAAATAAAAGTAAAATGTGTCTTTCTTATCCGAAAATAACCGAAGTGATTGTATTTGACAAGTACTTTAAACAGTATGATACGAAATATATTCATTATAATGACTGATAAATCGGATTTGAATGGATACAAATAATGTTTTTGATTCGTTTGGAAACGCAATGACGGCCGATAACGTTATTTCGCTAAAACGAGCAGGTTCGCGCTACGGCCGAGAAGTTTGCGAAATGTACTGCGTTCCTATTCCGTGTCTTTTAATTCCGTGGTGAAATTTAAATTCAATGTAGTTAAAGGTATAGGGAAGAGTGTGTTATATTTCATTGTAAACAATCTTTTTTCGGCGCAGCCGTACTAACATGGTTTTGCTATTTGCATATTCAGTGTTTTGTAAACCAATCAAATCTTACGTTAACCACCAAGGCAATTTCGCGCAATTTCTTTTCAATTTTAAAATATGTGTAACCTTGAAGCAGATTGGTTAACATTTTGTATAGTGTTTTTCAAAATTTATCCAGTAAGTAGTGTTGATTGTTATTCATCACCACGGGGAATTGTCCGGTGTTGGAATTAAGGAGACTTTCTTGGTTTTATGTACCCGTCGCGAACATTTATATTGCTTTAATCAGATAAATCGCTATGTAACAAGTTTATTAAAATGGATGTGTGAGTTCACGACTTATCATAAGTAATGTTGAACTATATTGAAACAGACTATATTGTGTCTATGACTATTCGTTCGTTCGTTATTTTTGTTTCATAAGGTCATCAGTCACCATGTACACGTAGGTACTTATAGGCATTGTTGTTGATCCCACAAATCACACTACAGCGTTATTTATTATGCAGTCTCATTCGGAACACCTCAGCATTATTGGCTCTGCCGAATACCGCCGAGTAGTTACGATTGATGCAGTCTCATACGCAGTGATCTCCCCTTACAGGTCTCGGAGTTTCTGTAGTATAGCGTAACTGAATGACATTTAGTCATTTTTATGTTGTACAACAAATTTTAACCTTCAGATTGCAACAAATTTGCAAACTTCAAGTTGCGCCGGCCATCTTTTTAAAAGATATTTCTTGTTTCAAATGTGCACTCTTCTTATTCAAAGAAGAATGTTCTATATTTACTGGCTGCCCTCGCTAACATCACACTCACGCAACATATAATTGTCCAGCATCATTTGTATCAATATGGTACTGCACAGACTGCATGAAGACGGGTATCCTCATTTACGATACGCTAGAGAACAAACTTTCACTCGATTTTATAATTTTGAAGATAGAAGCTACCATCATTCTAATATTAAACACCTAATATCCGATGTTCTACATATACTGGAATCACAAAACATTGGAATACCAAGACTTTACTCTTCTCCAAATAAAAAGCAACCAATACCACTCCGAACGAATAGCCTACGAATAATAAATGTCAACTTTCAAAGCATGCCAGCAGAGAAGGCCGAGTTATGGACATTACTCTTGTACTAGTATTCAGACCCAGACATTGTCATTGCCTCTGGAAGATAGTTGCACGCATCAATATATGAAAGGGAAGTCCTGTCTGACAATGTCCTACATATAGCTGCAAGGAAGGTCCGAACGTCCAGCCACCATGACGGAGTTGCGATAAAACTTAGGCGGAACTATGCAGATGCTTCTGAGATTGAAATTGATTATAGTGCCGAGATAGTAGCTGCTGTCATAGCAAATAAATCATAGTGTGTGTCGTCCATCGCCCACCAGACAACAACGTAGATACTACAGAAGAACTGCATTTACGTCTCTCGTCCATCTCAAGCAGTCATGATCTAGACATCCACAAGTATATGCGGAGACACAAATCTGCGAGACATTGACTGTGATTAAATTTTTATATCAGGACACAGATACTCAGTTACCATCAAAGTTGTGGCTGTCAACAAACGAACTTTCCAACTCGCCTCAACAACTGTCTTGATATATTTGCAACTATAACAAACGCTCCTTGGTAAATAGATGTATGAATAGATGCGTTTTAAAAGCGACCACGATATTGTGCTGACAGACACCAACGCCATACCAATAAGGAGGAAGCATATACCCCACTTCATGCACATCTGAATACATGCCGACTTGGAGAGGATGGGTCCCCGTCTCACATAATTCTCTACCCAGTTTACTGCAGGTTATAGCACAACCACCCACCAGCAAACTGTGGAAAACTTTCAGGAAGGAGTGTGTAGTTGCTCATAGCCAGTTTGTCCTCCAACGATGACATCTGCATGATACAGTCAGCCATGGTGTAGCCGTACCATCCGCCGTCTCACTCGCAGGAAGAAACGTGCATACAAGAAAGCTCGAAATCCAACCAAAATAAAGACTGGGACAAGTAGAGAGAAATACCACAGGCTACACTGTTGAAATAAGCCTCCCCCCGCTGTTGGAGATTCTTCCATCCAACTGAATTGAGCAAGGCGGTGACTCTGCTTTTATGTGAGTTATCTCCAGAGACTAATATGGCAGCTCAGTGTTGCCCCACTTCAACTTTGTTGGTGTTGATCTGGATGTGATGTTGTCTTATCAAATGCCTTGGAGAAACCAAGGAGACTTGCTGAGAGCTGTGAAAGGCTGAAAGTAAGGTCGTTAATTGTCGGGATCAGCTGGGTTTAGCAGTTTTGTTTATTCGGGAAGCCGTGTTGGTCCTGGTTGGTGATGTCATTGCTATCAAAGAATTGCATCTACTTACTTTGGACGAATTGCTCTTGAAACGTGCAGGTAACTGAGGAAGGGGAAACTGGTTTGTTCTTATCCCCTTTCTTGCAGATTGGTGACGCGTTCGCTCTTCTCCAATCGTCAGGTACCCTGTCTTGGGTAAGAGAGGCCTGGAAGTTAAGGGTTAGGGCTGGTGCAATCTGGGTGGGCCATCTCCTTCTGAATTTTAACGAGGTTACGTTGTCAGATCCAGTGGCTTTGTGTGGGTTGAGTCTCTGAAGCTGTTTCATTACGCAATTTATGTTTACAGTGGTGGATGGGGCATCAGTGTAAGGGTATATATTCTCCAAGGTCACGCAGCGATGTTTCTCCCTCATCTGATCGTTTAATATCTCACCCTTGGTGGCTGCATCTATGTGGTTGACGCTGTCCCTCCTCAGTGGTGCAGTAACCGTGCTGTCACACTTTTTACAAATGTGTACGGCTTCTTGGATTTGTCATTTGCATCGTTGCCATTCCCAAACAGCCCTACTTACACCCGCATGAGTGTCAATAAGACGCCATTCAACGAGATTCGTGACATATTGCTGGATATACTGGCACTGAAAGAGTATTTCTTCCACACCACCATATTCTTGTGGAACCAGCTGCCAGAAAGCATTATCACTACCCCACCTTAGATACACTCAAGGCTGAGATTGCGGATCTCCTAAAGTAACTTGCAGAGCATGTGATCTCATCTTTAGTACAGAGATGAGTTACAAACTTCTGTTTGTGTTATTACGTCAATTTTGTTTTATTTTTTCTACATAATCCCTTCAAATATTTCACAATAATTATTTTGCTTAACATTTTCCCGGCGACTTTGATGCCATGCATCAACATTCTCTTGTTGCTGTATTGTAATCGAGTTACCGGAGCATGGAGTGTGCTTTTGTATATTGCGTAAACGGCGTGCCATACTATTGGTTGATTGTGATTATCACAAACGTACATATAAAACGGTTAACCGCTTGTAATTTTTGCATGGAATCGTTGGAGACAAAATTCGTGCGATTTCAGGGATTTTGTACAGATTTTTGAGAGACATGAATACCTAATTGTACAGTAGTTGTAGTAATTACTACTCATCTATTGAATCAAACCGGTAATTACTCATCAGTTGAGGTGGTTCTTCAGAATGGCGGAAGAAGTGGTTGCCCCGCCGATGGACGAAAATGAAAAACGGGTCGTCAATGAATTCTGTCATTTGCTGGAAAAATCAAAGCAGTTGTTCAATGGACTTAGGTACACTTTATCTTCGAAATATTTCAAAGCTCTATGCATGCTTTAATTCATTATCGTACTTGATGCAGGGGTTCCTCTAGGTGCCGAATCTCAATGGTCGTTTGGATAATTTTTTACTGGATTTTAACCATTTAATTTTTTGTATACCTAATTTACCTACAATTAAGCTGGAGTCAAAATGTGTCTTTTTGGAAATTCCAGTGGTCAAAGGTTCAACTCCCATATCAAATGGAACCCCTGTTGATGTTATATTGCTGAAAGTGAAAGTCGTGGTCTTTAATTTTGATAGGGGCAGGGTTTTCCCTAGGATTTTCAGCTAGGGGTCCTTGAACCCTTGTGTTAGACAAATTGGAAGTCCTTAGTAGATTTGCAGGGGTCCTAGATATGCAGTTTATACTTGACGAAAGGAAATTTTATGGGTCCCAGTTATGCACAGTAAGTTGAAAATGGGAGTCCCTAGAAAGAAAAGGGAGTCAGGGACTCAAGATTTCTGCATCAGGAAAATCCCTGTAGGGGTATACATGTGAAGTCTCCCGATTTCTGCGGGAGACTCCCGGTTTTGATAGCCAACTCCTGCTCTCCCGGCTGGGAGCTGCAATCTCTTGATTTTCAAAGTAAACATCGTAAATTTTTGTTACATATGGGGTATTTTTTAGTTCATTCCCGACTGGTTTGCTGAAATTACTTGTCAAACTGATATAACCGAAAGTGTATAATCGGGATACCAGTCCGAAAAACTCTCTAAACCATGGAATCAAGCGCTTGGTGACACTGATCAAAATATGGCTTGACCCTCGCTTGTCATGTTGTTTATTCAAGTTTCACACGTTTCTATTGTATTCAGATATGACAATTGGCAATAAAATTGTTAATTGGCAACTCTTTTAAAGGCATGACCCCAGATTACGAGTTAAATCGCAGAATATTGCTATTAATAGCCTATAATACAGATAAAGACATGATTTCAGCCACGCAAAATATATCCCTTTTTGAGTCTCAACCGCCCGCTTTTCGAGGTGCAATCTCCCGATTTGACTTCAGAAAAGGGTCACATGTATGCACGGGCCTACCTGTATCATTAATAGTCCTATACATAGGACACAACATACCTTATTTCACATTTTGACTTTTCTGGTTATGTTGAGTTTTATCAGCTTGTTGATAATATAATGTAGCACTTTCCAAGATGAGTTGTTGTCGCTCTTTTTCCGCTAATTTTGAACAATCCAAGGTGACCCTCAGAGAAATACATTTCCGCATGATCAATTGATGCTTTCTATGGCAAATTAGGTCAAGAATTTCAAATATCATGTGGTAATTCAGGGTTTATTTTGGGAAGATGACCAATACCCTTCAAATTGGGAATTTTTGCACGTTAATAATTAGAAATTGTGAAAAAAGTCTTGGAATTACAGCAAATTTTTTTACATAAAATAAAAGGATGTATTGACTAATTAATTGACAGTTGCTATAAATATAAACTGCCTGTGAGAAAAAAGCTTCTAACTTTGTAAATTTTTGGCTTAATTGAACCAAAAATTTCTGATTTATTGGACATTTTTACATTCAAGTTTGGAAATATACTTTTTTGTCATTGGTAATATAAGCGGAATAACAGACTGAGTAATAAATCAGCTGAAACTGTATAAAGATGCACACTTGTTTCCATCTACAACAGGGTAATGGCTGTGCAACACACTCAGTTAATTTTAACACAATTAAGAATATGAATCAAGAATTAAACCAAATTTAAACGTCCATTTCGTATAATATATCATTTTGCTACCATGTTGTGGACAATGTGTCGGAAATATTACACTAACATTTAATGGAATACTAAGCGTTTTAAGGATTCTAGATGAAGGGTAAATTTTTCTCTAAATTAAAGATAATTTGGCTATAAAATGGTAAAATATAGTAAAAAATTATCAAAATGATCCTTGAGATTCAGTACCAAGAGGAAAACCTGCAAATACTTACTCCACCAGACTTGTGTGGGGTAAGATTATCATATGCCAAACAAACAGGGTCTGATTTCTTATAATGTAATCTTCATCCTTTGTAACCAGTGTGAATAAATAGTGATTTTTTTGGCTGTTTCCCCTTTACCAAAAAGTGTCCACCCCCCCAAAAAAATATCCAATTCTTTGTTCATTTTTCTGAGTCCGACTGAATTTCTTTTTATTAAGTCAGTTTTTTTGTGTATTTAACCTTTTATAAAAGACCATTGCCTTGAATCCTTGCTCTTACATCACCTCATGTATATAACAAACTCAAGCCACAGCTGAAAAGTTATTTTTATAAGCGAAACAACCATTGCCTTATTTTCCCAAATTTGGGATTTATCACGCCTATTTTCCCAATTGAAAAGACACAGGCAGTAAAATTATTTTCAAAAAAATCGCCGATAAATGTTTATCTATATGCTAACGATTGTATGATTTTTACTCTTTGATTTGCAGAGATCTGCCTCAATATGGACATAAACAATGGCAGTCATACTTTGGAAGAACATTTGATGTTTATACCAAGCTATGGAAATTTCAACAGCAGCATAGGTTAGTGTTTTCTTACACGGATTCTAAATCTTTAAAATTACAGTCGGACCTCGTTCATTCGAATTCATCGGGTCCGAAATTTTATTTCGAATTATACATGGTTTCGAAAAGGCCATTTCAATTCGAAGTGCCTAAGACGATAAATCAGGACTTTATATTTATTTGGGATAGTAAAGAGATGAGATCAGATTGAAATATTGTAGTTCTGTATTTTAAAACGTGTTATAGAACTTTGCATATCAATGAAAAGGCTGTTTTAATGTCACATTTCTACAAAGGCCAATGTTTTCCCATAAGTTGCTTTACGGATTTTTCTACCAAAGAGTAAATATAGTAATAATTTATCTTTCGCAACTTTAAGATTTAAAAAGAAGTAAGAAGCTTGGTGTACAGCATTATTATAAAGAGTCTTGAATATTGGTGACATTTGTTCATGAACTACATCTTTCCATGCAGGAAGAAGCTCTTGTCTTTTGAAGTGTCGCCGAAACATCAAACTTTCACTTTGTACTTCTAATCTAAAATTTGCGGCCATGGTGTTTAAGGAGCTACATAATATGTTTATTTCCACTTATATTTCCCCGGGGTCACAACAATAAACAACTGTGAAATTTCTTATAAGATCAGTAAACTGTTGAAGTATATCTACTTTCCTTTTATATTAAGACATTTCATGATTTACTGTGGTTTACCACAAAATAACGGTGAATTAAATTATCGAAGCCATAATGATGTCATATAAATGATGTCATGTAAAATATTGAGGCATTTAAGGCGGATATTTGATGTAATAAATGGAAAAAAAATTAACGCCAAAATATAGCATGAAATGAATACAATATTTGTATGTATCTGCTTTACATCACCTTGTGACCATCTGACTTAAATTTTAACTTGTGGCTATGCCATTCGTGAAAATATTCCATCCACTGCTATGAGTACCAGGCCCTCGAAAGCTGTATAGGGGCCTGCAAGTGCTGGGTTAGGCCAAAAAATAATAATATCTGTATTTAGGGTAACGGTCTCAAAAATGCTAGGTAGGGTAGGGACAAAGTTTTTTTTTTTCAAAAACAATTAAGAATCGAAAAAAAAAATCTCCAGGGTCTGGTTTTTTCGAGGTAGGGTCGGGTTACCCGAAACACAGATATTATTTTTTTAGGCCTTAGGAGTGCATGAAGAGGTTAGATTACAAGAGAGGATTTTGTCCTCATGGAGATTATTTAATTTTAACTTTGACCGTCTTTTGCTTCAATTTTTTGCCTATCAATATTGAGAGGCAAATATTGATGATTCTGGCTGAAGAGTCTATTTTTCTCTAAATTATTGGTAATTTGGCTATAAAATTGTAAAATCTGGTAAAAAAAATATCGAAACAATTCCTGAGATTCTGCACCTAGTGGAACCCCTGATATTACATATAGAGGAATGCCACAGGGTCATTCTTCAATGGTGGAAAATGTAACTGTTCAAAAACACCAAGTGATTAAACCTGTATTTGTTATGTCAAAGTTGAATGACTATTCAGCATTGGAATTGAAAATTAACATACTTAAAATACCATTCATGAAAGAAATACCAATGGATGAAGTAGTTTGGCTTTGTCAGGTTCGTTAAAACTTGTAAGCCAATGAGATGACAGTGCTACAAACAGTAGTCATTTTCCATGGACCATATAGACTGTGCTACAAACAGTAGTCGTGTTCCATGGACCATATAGACTGTGCTACAAACAGTAGTCGTTTTCCATGGACCATATATACTGTGCTACAAACAGTAGTCGTTTTCCATGGACCATATAGACTGTGCTACAAACAGTAGTCGTGTTCCATGGACCATATAGACTGTGCTACAAACAGTAGTCGTTTTCCATGGACCATATATACTGTGCTACAAACAGTAGTCGTGTTCCATGGATCATATATACTGTGCTACAAACAGTAGTCGTTTTCCATGGATCATATATACTGTGCTACAAACAGTAGTCGTTTTCCATGGACCATAATATTATAGACTGTGCTACAAACAGTAGTCGTTTTTCCATGGACCATATAGACTTAGAAGGGTTACTGGTGCATGAAGCATAAACACATAACTTTAGATGTAAACAAACAAGAATATTTAATGCCCATGTAAACGTAGAATGAACAATGAATTAGTCCAATATGGAAGGATCCATACATCGTTTGAGATAAGTTGGGTAAAGGGTCAACTCGGCCCACTTACCATTTCGGCCCGGTCCAACTCGGCCCACTTTTGAAACGCAATGAAAAGGCAACGTTTGTTATCTGTGCTTTATCTGTATCCATTATGTATGTATTGTTTGTTATTTATACCAATATTATGAAATAAATATTGAAAGTTTCATATACTTTGTTTCAAATCTATAAAGAATAAAATAATGATACAATGTGAAAGAAATACCCCTCATAATTGTTTTTTGAGTAAAAACTGCGATGAAATGATGGGAAACATGTTTAACTTTACTTATAACAGATGCCAAAATAAATTTCACTTTGAAATTTCATCTCCATTGGGCTGGAAATTTCCACTGCACAGTGAATCTTCAATGCACTGGATTTTTTAAAATAATGTTTTCAACTTAAAATTTATTGGTTTAAACTTAACGAATAATGATCAATGTATCAAAAATAGAAATATTCAACACTTAAAAGTTTAAAACATAACACCACAATTATTGGGCAGAGTTAGAGTCCTTGTACCACTAAGAGTTTGTAAGTGGGCCGAGTTGAATCGATATTAAAGTTGGTCTGATGTTTTTCCTAAGAAGGTATTTAATTAAAATTGTGTTGATTTTCTTTCGATGCCAGTCTATTATCTTTAATAGACTAGACACTTTCTGCTAAAAGTACAGTAAAACCCTCACTTAAAGACCACTTCAAAATTAGGAACATAATTTCCAAGTCCATTTCCACTATTTTGCTCTTTATTCAGCCTTGATATTAAGACCATCTCTATAATAAGACCGGTTTTAAAAGGTCACATAATCGGATTTAAAAGGTCACATAATCGGTTTTAAAAGGTCACATAATCGGTTTTAAAAGGTCACATAATCGGTTTTAAAAGGTCACATTATTGAGGCTTGACTGTATCTACTTAAATCTTTAGGAAAATTCTGAATGACAAAATAGACACTAGATCTGATAATTATTTAAGTCATTTTAAATCTCGTGAATAAAGAATGTAAACCAGTCTTTATTCAATTGGCCGATTAAACGAATGCATAACTATCACAATTAATTTCATCTACCTAAAAATCTCATCACATACAATTCCAAATAATAATTGAAAATTTAATTATTTTCCAACCTACAGACCGTAATTTTTTTCAACATGATGTGTGAACTGTACATAGTATTTTTTTTGGCCTAAATACAAAAGTTTATCAATATTCAGTATTTTTTTACCAAGATGTTATAGTCTTCCATACAATCATGAAGTACAGAAAACATGCTACAATATTTAAAATCCTAGACCTAATAGTCTTGTTGTTTAAGTCCATTACGAAGCTCAGTGCTCATTGGTCAGCAGTTGTCTCTTAGCCAATCAGACATCGCTTTACAAAAATAGCGGTAGGTGGAGCTTAACTTTTCACCGCCGAGTTTTTGGAGCTGTTTTTCAATCAATATTTAGGTTAAAGCATGAGAAAAACCTGATAATATGTATGTTTATACAACTGTTTCTCTTCGGACGTCCACTCTTGATTGTTTAATGACATGGCCCAGAAAATTTCGGTGACTTTTTCGCCCAACACAGTGGGCTAACGTAGTGAATAAAAATGTCGTTCTATTGGTATTTACATTTTGCTGATACTGGCCCCTAATCAAGAGCATGTTCAAGCTATCTGAGTGGAGAAATTATTTTGGGTATGAGTATTTAAAATGTGAATGGCCATATAAAGTAAAAAAAAAATCTGGGGTTCCATTTGACCCCTTGAGTTGACCCCTGGAATTTCCAAAACGCCACATTTTAAATCTTTAAATTCCTAGGTCTGCTAGTCTTGCTGTTTATATAAATGTGAAGTCTCCTACAAATTGTCTTGGAATTTGCATTTGTAACTCAAAATTTTGGGGATGAAACAGTAATATTCATGACATATAATATTGGTATCCCACGCAGTGTGTGCGTATGATAATCAATGAGAGGTTCTGTGGATTTCATCATTTCTCAGATGATGTCTGTTTGCACAGGCATGCATTGCTTGGCGATATTCCCACAATTCTTAGTTATACAGACGCAGCTTTCAGACTTAAGTGTTATTTTGGGCAATAGGTTAATAGCCATGTTAAGATTAAGAATAGTATACTAGATGACTTCATATAGACATAATTGTCCCATCTGCTGCATTATGGGAAATATTAAATATTAGTTTGGTACTTATTCTGAACGTTGTACATGGTACTTGCCAGTAGGTGAAGTTATACAGGCCTCCTAGACAGGGGTTCTGAATCTCAAGGGTCATATTGATAAATTTTTACTTGGTTTTACCATTTTATAGCCAAAAAACCTATAATTTAGAGAAAAATTGACTTCAACTAAGGGGTTCTATTTAGTCCTGGAGTTGACCCTTTGACCCCTGAAATTCCCAAGAAGCCACATTTTGACCCTCAGGATTCTGGCTGAAGAGTCAATTTTTCAATATGACCCTTAAGATTCAGCCCCTAGTGGAACCCTTGTTCCAACTGATCTTGTAAGAATTTCCTTAGTTGTGTTTGTGAGGTGAAATTTAGTTGAAATATGGTGAAAACATACTATTTTAGTAAAGGAATGGTACCCATAAACGGCCCCTAAAAACGACCAAATGAATGCCCTGGTTTAGTACGGTAAAACCTCAATAATAAGACCACCTGTGGGACTCTTGAAAACTGGTCTTATTATTGAGGTGGTCTTACTATTGAGGTTGTATAAATAGCATTTAAAGCAGTGAAAATAAACATGAAAATTTAGTTCTTATGCTTGAGGTGGTCTTATTATTGAGGTGGTCTTTATGTGAGGTTTTACTGTATGCCAAATATTTCAGACCTTATTTAATGCTTGGTGAAGATATGTACAAGTATGGATTCATAAGGTAGTTATTGAAAAAATGTTTGTTTGGCATAACAACCTGCCTTTGAAAATGGCCCCTACTAAAAAATATTTTGAGGGCCCTGTGTGGGAAATTAGTTTAGCACTACACTAATCATACATATTCCAAACTTGGAATACAGTCCCCAATTAGTCTCACTGTCAATAGTCTACGAGTCACAGGCTGTTGCAACATATCATCATGAGCCTTTCAAATGTGTCGTCTTTTAGTCTGCACCTATCAGGCCTGAATACCTTACTGCCTATACTAAAAAGTATTTTTACAGCAGCAGACGATGCCTGTATGACTTTTATCATGATTTATTTATAATGCATTAATAAATAGTTAATACAACATTACAGAAGTAGGCATATTTATTTTAATAGCCTGTCCAAATTGTTGTTATAATGAATTATTTTTACCATTCACTTTTAATATATAGTTTTACTTCATTATGTTACTTTAATTTGAATTTCACACATACATGTGGAAGTACTAATAAAGTACTCACAATGTACTCGTAAGTACTGACCATTTTGCTTCAGTACTTGAGTAAGTACGAGTACTTGTACTCATAATTTCAGACAAGTACTGAGTACTGCCGAGTACTTGAAAATTGGTACTCGAGTAAGTACTAGTACGAGTATCACATCCCTGTTTAGCAGTATATTAAAGTGACTAGTACTACATAACAATAATAAATGAAAAAAATACCTACCTACCTACCCACCTTAATTTTGCTGGGTAGAGTTATGCCAAACAAACTAATTTTTAAGGATGTCCTAATTGAAACACACCGGGTCTTTCGTCTGCACTTTACTTGGTGATCAATCTGTCAGAGTTAATTTTGGCTATTTTGGGAAGATGACCCCATGATATGCTTCAAATTGGGAATTTTTGCATGTTTTAAACTTTGAAATTGGGGGAAAAGTAAAAGTAATGGGTGCAGTAGTGATTAATCAACAATTGCTGTAAATATACTGCCTGTGAGAGAAAAGCCTCTAACTTTGTTAATATTTGGCTAAATTGAATCAAAACTTTTTCTTCAGATTTATTGGTAATTTCTACATTCAAATTGGGAAAATAGTTATTTTTTGGCATTGCGAATATAGCTGAATAACGGCTATAAAAACAGCTGAAAAAACTCTTTCTCTGATGTTTTGAATTTCCAATGCTTACAGTTGTGTTTCATAAATATTCAAATTTTCTGTATTTATCTTTTTTTTTCAGACAAGTATTGGATGTAAAGTACGGACTGAAAAGATGGCAGATTGGGGAAGTGGCTTCAAAGATAGGACAACTTTATTATCACTATTAGTAAGTTTACTCTTGTATGTTTGAACGTTATCTACCTGCTTAAGATTCTTTTATTTTATTTATTGAATTCAATGCCTTTGCACTAATAGTGTCTCCTCAATAGATTGCAATATATTGTGGTACATATTGAGATATGTTGCTTCAGTATAACAATATATTGTGGTACATATTGAGATATGTTGCTTCAGTATAACAATATATTGTGGTACATATTGTGATAGGTTGCTTAAGTACTGCAATAATACATATATTGTGGTACATTTTGTGATATGTTACTTAAGTATTGCAATATATTGTGATACATATTGTGATATGTTACTTAAGTATTGCAATAATATATATATTGTGGTACATATTGTGATATGTTGCTTAAGTATTGCAATATATTGTGGTACATATTGTGATATGTTGCTTAAGTATTGCAATATATTGTGGTACATATTGCGATAAGTTGTTTAAGTATTGCAATATATTGTGGTATGCTTCAGGTATATCAACTGTTTTTATCAATGATCAGACTGCGTTGTTTGTTGCTGAGTGTTTTCAAAGTATTGAAACATTGTAATGGCAGTTGATAACCATTTTTTGGCAAATTTTGTGGTAATTTTTGCTATGCTGAATCAACTGCGACAGATACCAGGGGTTTCATTTGACCCTGGAGTTGACCCTTTGACCCCAAGATTTTTTTTTAAAGCCACATTTTGACCCTCAGGATTCTGACCGAAGGGTCAATTTCCCCCTAATTAATAGGTACTCAAAATGATCGTGGAGATTCATGCAGACATAGTGGAACCTCGGAGATACTATGAAGACTTTAGTGACCTATATTCTTTCATGTTTGTATCATATTCAATTGGTATTGCAGGGTTTTCCCTGGGATTTTTTAGCTATGAGTCTTTGGACCCTCGTGTTTGACAAATTGTGGGTCTTACGTAAATTTTTAGGGTCCCAGATATTCAGTTTATACTTGAAAAAAGTTAATTTTAGGGGTCCCAGGAATAGCAGGGATGCGCAGTAAGTTGAAAATGGGAGTCCTTAGAAAGAAAGGGGACTCGAGATTTCTGTGGAAGTTCCTGTATTGATAATAATTTGTTAGTATTGTCGCTTGAAAGCAATGTACGTTAAATTTTCTATATCTCTATTTATTGGCTTTGAGCGCTGGTTCAGTGCTGAAAACGAACATCGTGCGATAAAGGAGAAAGTGGCTTATCTTCACGTCAATAATGATGCAGATACAATCGTTTTGCTTTCATCCCCTCGACACACGGGAATATGATTTCCCTTGACTTATGTAACGGAATAATTGATGATTTCATTAACTTGTTTGTCTTCTTGATAGAATTGGTTGAATAATTGGCTAGCGTTTCACTTTGCAACATTTATTTGTTTAATGTGCGTTCGGTATTGTATCGAAAATTCTAGCATGATAATTGCTTCGTTTTATCATTATGAGATGCCTTTAATTGATCTGAATAAATTGCTGATTATATGACAATAATCTAAAATGTTAGCATGTTATCAATATTCATATTTGTATATTTAAGTTTCTGTAGGAATTTGAACAAGCAATGTTATGCGAAATTGAAAAGCTAATTTTTTGTATTCGCAGTAAAACCTCGCCTTATTAAAAACACATTTTTTAAGCCGTTTTCACTGTTTAGCTCTTTATTAAACCTCAATATTAAGATCACCTCAATAAGAAGACCAGTTTTCAAGGGTTCCAAAGATAGTCATATTATTTAGGTTTTACTGTACTCCGCAAAGTTAGTGTTAATTGGACATGTCAAAACTAACAAAAAATTCATAACACATATTTTCATGTTCGTTAATTTCTATAAATCGGTATAAAGCAACGGAAGGCACAAAGAGAAGGCACTGATTTTGTGACGTCACAAGGTTGCTCAGTCTTGAAAAGTCCTTGGATTTGAAGCCTTCTCCTTGAAAAATACTTGAATTTGTAACAGCCAAAATCTCTTTGAAAAGTACTTGAATTTTGAAAAAAACAAACACAATTCGGTAAATTGCACTTGAATTCTTCTGCTGCGGATAGAAAAAAATGACAGCTATTTTCAACCTGGCCTACTGCCGAGTAGGCATTAGTATGGCTATCCAGTATGGCACGGTGACCGGTTTTATGCCCTCGTAAAGTAATTCTTACACTAATCCCTGCTTCAGTGATAGTAATCTTGGGGCGATAAATTAGAAAAATTACACTGGCTCCCTTCTTCTCAATACCAAAAATGTCTGAATTTTTAGTCCTTGAAAATGGGGAAAAAGTACTTAAAAAGTCCTTTAAAGGTACTTGAATTTTTTTCAGGAAGTTCTGTATGAACCATGTGTCAAAAATTGGGAAATAATCTACATCATAACCAGCATCACTAATACAGGTTTGGTCAGGGAAGCGTCCAAGTAAATAATCATACTGTCGATATATTTGACTCGATATCAATACACACATGTGGCTATTGAACACATTAGTGATGTTGATAACTAAGCTAGGCCCTTGTGGAAAATAATGTAATTTCAGTGGTATAATATTATGACAGTTTACAACATTCCTATAAAATATGTAAATACAATATTGATACATTAGGCTGTCGGTATTTCTTAACTATCCAATTGTGCTATTGGTTTTCACATGTATGTAATATACTACTGTAAAAGTGGTACAGTTTGCGAGGTGGAAAAATTTGCGAAGTTTGCGAAAGCGCAAATTACGCAAACATTTTCACGGCATAAATTTCATCATTTACCGAAGTATATTTTTATCTACACACTGTGTAGTCGATACTTGGAGTCCGGTACTTCATGGAGTCATATACCCTGCCCTACAATCGATTATACAGTCATGGCGAATGACTTCCAAGACTTGTCAGTCATTCGGTCTGACAACCTCAAGAAAACTTGTCGGACTGAATGCAAACTTGTTGGACCGAAAACATGTTGTTAAAAATTACTGCATCGGACATACGGACCGACGCACAGGCCTTCTGTATTGGTCAGGTCCGACTGGATTATATAAAGTGGTTGGAATCAGCAATTCACAAACTTTTCGACACATGATATTATCCACTTTTACAGTAATGCACTTACATAGTTAAGCATAACACTTGCAATTATTATTAGTTAATGTCGTTATTAATTGTACTTAAATAATTGACTTTGTTACGGAAGACATTCTAGATTGGCATATATAGATCCGTGTATGAACGTGAGTACTCTTGTGGGAACACCAATACTGTAGTGATATCTTCTGAATACATTATTAATGTTTGATAGTTTTGCACCAGTAGCTATTACGATTACTGCCGATCGAAATTAGTTATTATTATTAGAATATCATGATAGTGTTCACAGTTTCTATTGGCTGAAAACCATTCTTAAGTCAATAAAAATCGAATATCACTCGGTGCTGAATCTCGATGGTCATTTTGATAATAATTTTTCAGGACTTTACCATTTTATAGCCAAATTACCTATGTATTAGAGAAAAAGTGACCCTTCCACAGAACCAACATTATCTTACATTTTCATGCTCAATACAAGTCACTATCATCAGACTGATAAGTGTAAATTTTGTGATTTGAGTGCCGAGTGTATGTATCTGTTATAATCCTGGGCCCAGTAGTCGAGTGCTGTACCCGGGCCCAGTAGTCGAGTGCTGTACCCGGGCCCAGTAGTCGAGTGCTGTACCCAGGCCCAGTAGTCGAGTGCTGTACCCGGGCCCAGTATTCGCGTGCTGTACCCGGGCCCAGGTGTCGAGTGCTGTACCCGGGCCCAGTAGTCGAGTGCTGTACCCGGGGCATGGACAACTTTGTCAATTTTTGGCTAAATAGAACCAAATTCTTTCTTCAGATTTATTGAAAATTTTTACATTAAAAAAAATTGGGAAAAAATTTACTTTTTGGCATTGAGAATAACGCCGAATAACAGCTACTACAACAGCTGAAAAAAAAACCTGTATAGTTCTAGGGTTATGTTCGTACACAAAGTGCAATATAAATGTGTGGCACAGTGTAAATTGTTTGTGTTCTATACTTTAGCCTGGATACAATCTGGTTTATGTTGGCAAACCATATGAGAATGTATAGGACCTACGTAATGACCCCATGTATTTACTGTTTTACATATATACAGTAAAACCTCAATAATAAGACCATCTTTGAAAACTGGTCTTCTTATTAAGGTGGTCTTAATATTGAGGTTGAATAAAGAGGAAAACAGTGAATATGGACTTGAAAATTGTGTTCTTAATTTTGAGGTGGTCTTATCATTGAAGTGGTCTTATTATTGCGGTGGTCTTATTATTGAAGTGGTCTTATTATTGAGGTGGTCTTATTATTGAAGTGGTCTTATTATTGAAGTGGTCTTATTATTGAGGTGATCTTATTATTGAAGTGGTCTTATTATTGAAGTGGTTTTATTATTGAAGTGGTCTTTAGGCAAGGTTATACATTAGCCACATTGCAGTTGAGTGCATATTGGATTTCCATTATATATATTGCCAGCTGTCATGTGTTAATCATTTGGTATTCAGGGGTTATAATTAACTCTGGAGTTGACCCTTTGACCCCTGGTATTTCTAAAAGGCCACATTTTAACCCTTAGGATTCTGGCTGAAGGGTCAATTTTTGTCTAAATTATAGGCATTTCGGCTATAAAATGGTCAAACCAGGTAAACAAATTTCAAAATGAGGGTACAATAAGTGTCAAACTGTGGCTTCTTGGAAATTACCGGGGTCAAAGTGTCAAATGAAACCCCCTGTGTGTATATTAATGACTTGTCCTTTAATCATTGCTTTTTTGGCTATTTTCCACTGCATTCTTTTCTGTCATTTATTTACCCATACTTCAGCAGACTGCTGATTTCCTCACTTATGGGTGTTTTGGGTGCAGATCAGCCATTTTTTCCAGTATGGCGGGTCCTTTTGATAGCAGAAGTTTGTATCATGAATCACCAAATTTGGGTATTTATAAGGCTAAATTTTTAAATATTTTTACTGAAGTGGAATTTTCTTTCTAAATAGGGGAAAAATATATACTTTTTTTTTTAGGGGAATTGGGCCCAATATTGGCCCCATATTTGCCATTAAAAAAGGGCTGACATTTGTTGAATAAAAGATGTAGGATCTGCTCTGATAATTGACAATATTTCCCTTTTTTATCAGTGAGAATTGTCTCCCTTGCGTCTTTGTGAAAAATAATATTGAAGTGAAAGTGAATTTATTCATTCCTGTTTTTTCCCAAGTCTCTCAAATATAATCAGTCTTAACAACTGTATTAATTAATAAAACTCCCATTGCGGTCAGTGAGTATTGTTTGCACAGCCTCGTTAAAACACCATTGAATCTGCAGTTACACTGTAGTACTATTTGTTCTTCTCAATTGGCAAGCGTATAAAATATTCATGACAGTGATTGTATGATCTATTAAATATCAACAATTTATTTGATGACGTTAATCATTGTCTGTATTTTTTATTTCTGCGTGTAATTAAGTCCTCGTGTACTATTGAAACTGTCTTTCTAATTATATTGTAATTTAAAAGATTTTAGTTTTTTTATGCCCCCACCATTTGAAGAATTTGAATGGTGAAGGGGCATAAAGGGTTTCCCCTGTCCTTCCATGTGTCCGTCTGTGAATTGGTTTCTGATCTATAACTCTGGAAAGGATTGATCGATTCAATTCATATCGGGCACATCAGCATCGGATAATAAAGTACAGGTCAAGTTTGATTTAGGTTACAAACCACTAATTTAATATAACGCCAAAAAAAGTTTATCAGGGAGTTCCCTGACGCAGAAATCTTGAGTCCCTGACTCCCTTTTTCGTTCTAGGGACTCCCATTTTCCACTTACTGTGCATCCCTGTGACCCCTAAAATAAACCTTTGTCAAGTATAAACTGCATATCTGCCTGCAAATTTACTAAGGACCCCCAATTTGTCATAAACTAGGGTCCAAGGGCCCCTAGCTGAAAATTCCTGCGGAAAACTCTAGTTTATATAAATTGCTAGACCATACATATGCTAGTGTTTTAACATGTAATTCATATAAACTTTTTTTGGTGTTATCTCACCATCGTAATAGCTGGAATAAATACTACATGACTCCAGCTGATTATATGACTTTAAAGGCACGTGGTCTTGATTTTTGTCAAAATATGCTTAGTCTGAAGTATGAGCAAATCGGTGGTAAATGTACATGGACTAAACTTTGTTTCCCTAAAGAAACAAATGCACCGTCTGATTCAGGCGTTCTCTATCCTAACCTATGTGCCGAGTTAACGCTGGCATCGGAAATACCTGTATTTAATATCACAATTTCTCAAAATTGCTTAATAGTAATACTAAGCATATTTTGATAACAAATAAGGCTATCCACCTATGATAATATACTGCAGGGCTCTCACTAGAGGGAGAAATGGGAGAAATAGTCTCCCAATATGATCTGACTTCTCCCTTATTTGAACTGAGGGAGAAGTTTTCGTACATAAAAATGCCTTAAAGAGGGTGAAAATGCTGTAATTTCTCCCTAAAATCACAAAAACTTCTCCCTGTTCTGACATTCTAGTGAAAGCCCTGCACTGTGTAGTAAAACTTCCCATTTTGTTGGCATATTTATAATTACATGTACATATTATATGATATAGTTCCAGTATTACATCGTAATGCCCTTGTGTACAGTTAATATGTTGGAATTATTGACTTTGTTGATACACTTTGTGATGTCAGATATTCATTATTCAATGAGATTGTTTGACAGCTCGTGTGGTAAGGGATCCTGGGTTAATGATAGCTGTCTATCTGACATCATTTCTGCCGTGAAACAGTCACAGTCCAGGCCTTTCTATTTTGGGGGAAAAAAACCTAGATCAATTTCATATCTAAATTTTATATAAACAAGCATTCTGATCTACATTTCTTATATCGGCTGTCAAAAGACACATAAAATGTCCACAAACCTTTGTGACACAAGGAACAATGATGGCCAGAGTTATTCAAAGAGCTTCAAGATATACCGCAAAAATGTTGATTTTCCTCCACATGTGGAGAAGTTGCCGGCTCCTTGTGGAAGGGTAAGTTAGTACTGGTAAGAATTCAGTCCAGGAAAAACTGGTTAGGTGAACCGGCCGCCCGTATATAACTGAAATATCGTTGAGAAACGGCGTTAAACCCAATGAAACATCAAGATATACCGTATTTTGAATTTATTTTTGTTTGTTTATATTTTCAGTTTACGTACAAGTGAGACAAACTATCTGAACGAGTCGTTCTCGTTTTACTCAGCAATAAGAATGAGAGCTTACTATTCAAAAGCTAACAAAGAAGAAAGGTAAAGGCTTGAGTATTTTAACTATTTATAATGCTATATATCGAGGGCTCATCGCAACACTGTTGAACTCCTATATAAATACATAGGAGTTACGACAGTGTTGCGGTGAGCCCACGAAAAAAAATTATACAGTCTTCACAATAACTTTTTGAAGGACTTGACCAAATAAAATTAACAGCACTGTCAAAAAAACAAAGAAATATGATGTTTTGATGGTTATTTGATTTGTTAAATCAGAAACGAAGACTGGTAACAGTAGTTGATGAAAAGGAGCTTTTACACAAACAAAATTGACAAAAAATGAAAACCAGTCGAAGTATTGCGTACTGCATCATCAATTTTTGTGACAGCTTGGATAAAAGCTAGTCTGACCACGACTTGCTTCTATGGGCAGATGAAATGCTTGTCTGATGGTAATTTTACTCGTCCCGGGCGTCGAGCAAGTGGGTTATCATGAAGATGGAATATAATGCACTTGTCAATGTTTTACCCCAGGGGGATATACAGGAATTTAGACAGAAGACGATCCCCTACAGGCCGGGACAGGGTTCGCACAGTCTAGAAAAATCCTTGAATTTGATGCCAACTCCTTGGAAAGTACTTGAATTTGTAACGGCCAAAAAGTCCTTGAACATACCAGCTGTACGTCTGTATATTTAAGTAACAAATAAACAAACACAATTATAGCTCTCGAATCTAAAATTAATAATCACATGTATGTGTTTGTGGGATTGTAAGGTTTGACTTACAACTGAACAATTGCTGATGTTGGTTAGCCTTGTCCAGAACTTACTTCTACTCAACTGTTGGTAGCCCAATTCAGCATTAGACTATTCCGGGATGTCAGGCTAGTGGATTTCTAGAGCCCTGAATTATGAAATATAAATCTGTTACGCATTGTCTTCTATATTTCAGGCCTGATTTGATGGTGAAGAAACTTCGGTTCTATGCCAGATTTATTGTTGTTTGTCTTTTACTGAAGAAAATGAAACTCGTCAGAGATCTAGTCAGGGTATGTATAAGTAAACAATAACATTAAATTAGCCTAATCTTGAAGTCCAACCCCTAGGCCCATACTTAAAAAATGTTTTGTTTCGCATAACCCTACCCAGTAAAATTTAGGTAGGTAGGTGATTTTTTTTTTCTTCATCTTTAATGGTGATACTAGTGTTAAATATGCTGCCAGGGAAAACAATTCCCTCTCTGACCCCCTAAAAAATATTTTATGAGTAGGGGCCATTTTCAGAGTTATGCCAAACAAACATTGTTTTTGATTATGGTCCTAATAAGTGTGGTGCATTCAAATTTGTTTTTCAGAACATCTGTATTATTTTGAGTATTCCCAGATTTATGTATACCCCAGAGAAACTGAATTATTATCCGATAATTCACAGTGAAATTATCAATGCGATAATGATGTCATGTAAAATGTTAATGCCTTCAACAGGGATATTTGATGTAATTAATGGGTAACAAATTTTAAAAAAAGCAAATGAAACATGAAATAGAATACCTGCATATTTGGGTGTAAGATAGAGTGATTTCACCTTGTGACCATCTGACTTAAATTTTCACTTGTGGCTACGCCGCTTGTGAAACTATTCTATTCCCTGCTCACTCGTTGAAATATCTTTCGATCTTACACCGGAACATACAAATATCCTCTTTGCACTTGTACATTTGTGGTGTTGAAATACAATTGGAACTCGTTCATTCGAATGTATGGTGTCTGAAATTTTATTTCAAATAATACCTGGTTTCGAATACCTCGTTTCGATTACATGTACCTTAGAAGATTGGGACCTGATTTTTATTTTCGAATGATATTGAGTATTCGGATGGAAGGTTGTCGAATAAATGAGATCCGACTGTAATGATTTTAGGTCCATACTTTAGTTAAAGCCATTGCATTCATACATTCATGCTGTTGAAATGGAAAAAAAAATTGTAACATGTAAACTTGTACGAATGTGTGAACTGTTTTTCAGGAGTTGGCTAAACAAATAGATGATTATACCGGTACGTACGAACCAGAAGATCACATGGAATGGAATCTTGTCTTAGGAGAAATAAAAGCATTTATTGAGGTATCTGTTTTTACTGTTTACTCATAGAGTATTACAAAAAATTTAAACTCCTCAATATAGACGCCGCTTCCTCTATCCTTGCGTTAGTACGTGCATCCATCTGTCTGTCCCGGCATTTGTGTCCGCGCAATTTCTCAATATGTATTTATTTTATGTATTTAGTTTGACTCCATGCAGGGGTTCCATTTGACCCTAGAGTTGATCCTTTAACCCCTGGAATTTAAAAAAACAACACATTTTTGACCCCAAGGATTCTGGCTGAAGGGTAAATTTTGGTAATTTGGCTTTAAAATGGTAAAATCCGGTAAAAAAATTACCCAAAATGAGATTCAGCACCTTGTGGAACGCCTGTTCATATTATGATATTCTATTCACTTTCTACACTGAGAACAGATGACTGTTATTAATGTAATGTCTAAAAAGGTGTGCCCTTCGTGTCTCATGGTGAGCCGCGGCCGTGGTCCAGTGGTTAGTGCGCTGGACTTGTAACCCGGCGATCCGGGTTTGATTCCCGGTCGCGGCAGGTCATACCTTTCCATGAAAATTTGACAAAAAAGTAGTTTTTCTTCCACATGTGGAGAATTTGCAGGCTCCTTGTGGAAGGGTTAGTTAGTACTGGTTAGAATTCAGTCCAGGACAAACTGGTTAGGTGAACCGGCCGCTGTATATAACTGAAATATCGTTGAGAAACGGCGTTAAACCCAATGAAACAAACAAACAAACTTCGTGTCTCATGCGTTGTGTAATTATTTTTCTTTAAAACATTTAAACATGAATGTAATCGTAAAGTAATCAAAATGTAATCATGATTACACCTGTTTTCAAAATGTAATTAATTACTTTACAATTACATGAAATCAAAAATATTCTTGATTACTGATTTCTTCAAATTTTGTATTCAATTACAGCTGATTACAATTACTGATTATGATTACAATTACTGATTATGATTACAATTACTGATTATGATTACAATTACTGATTATGATTACAATTACTGATTATGATTACAATTACTGATTATGATTACAATTACTGATTATGATTACCCCTGGTCTGAATTATACTAATAATTCACATATCTTTCTCTGCTTTTGTTTTATTCTAATATTCTGTATGATAAAGTGTCTATAACGGTTGCCATGATATATGAATAAAAGTGTCTGCATTATTTCATGCCGAACTCTTCCTACAAATACAGCTGACTATCATCTTTACGTCTGTCTATAATTATCTGGCAGCTTGTTTTATTTGCTTATATCATTTATTTATACAACATACCAAGCATTTATTGGCTATTTCCTGGTTTGTATCCCTCTACATGCTGTTATGATATATTATGAATGTTTATAATTCCCTGAGGTCCACTGTTTATCATACTATGATTATCAGAATGTATTCACAGGAGGTGAGGTCTGTTCCAATTGCTGTGGTATATCTGTTGTCTGTCTTGTTTGGGATTTTTTACCTCACCCAGAGTTTTCCCTCAAACTTATCAAAAAGGGGTCTTGGGACCCCCAACCCCAGCCATTTTGGGAGTTCCTGATGATTTTTTAGGGTCCCACACATTATAAAAAATGAAGATCAGTCACAGGTCACTAGAAGCTTTAAACAATAATGCAAGCACTTGAATGATATTGATCAATTTAGTTACCGAAAAGAACAAGAATAAGCTCAAAGAATATATCTAAAATTTGGATTGTGTGACCATTTTTTCAGGTCCTCTGGATGCTCAATCAGTTGGTATTCATGTTTTAACCATGCTTTGTGGAAGAATTATCCATTGATAAAGTGTTTTGATTTCAAAATCTTAGTCAACATTTGTACACAAAATGTCCCCATAAATGACACACCAACACCACAAACCACAGGAGATTGTCAGGAGTTCTTTCCCTTTAACCCTTCTAGAGTTCTCTCCCTTTATCCCTCCTATAGTATATGTATACATTCAACTCATGACAATCTACTGTGGTTTTAAGTGAATAAACTAGCATTATATACATATACTACTGGCGGGGACAATGGGAGAGAACTCTGGTAGGGATAAAGGGAGAGAACTCATTACAATCATCTGTGCTTTGAACTATGTGAAGATCTTAGTACATGTACTATAGAAGAGATAAAGGGAGAGAACTCTAGAAGGGATAAAGGGAGAGAAATCTAGAAGGGGTAAAGGGAGAGAACTCTAGAAGGGGTAAAGGGAGAGAACTATAGAAGGGGTAAAGGGAGTGAACTCTAGAAGGGATAAAGGGAGAGAAATCTAGAAGGGGTAAAGGGAGAGAACTATAGAAGGGGTAAAGGGAGAGAACTATAGAAGGGGTAAAGGGAGAGAACTCTGGAAGGGGTAAAGGGAGAGAAATCTAGAAGGGGTAAAGGGAGAAAACTCTAGAAGGGGTAAAGGGAGAGAAATCTAGAAGGGGTAAAGGGAGAGAACTCTGGAAGGGGTAAAGGGAGAGAACTCTGGAAGGGGTAAAGGGAGAGAACTCTGGAAGGGGTAAAGGGAGAGAAATCTAGAAGGGGTTAAGGGAGAGAACTCGTGACAATCTCATGTGCTTATGTGTTTTGTTTGTATATTTTACAGGCTGATAATTTGATATCAGTGGTGGACGTAGATGCCACGGCCATAGTGTTGTCTCATAGACTAACACCATTGAATACACCACCGCTAGACAAGATGTCTCATGTACATTTTACATTGCAAGAAATCATCATTGTTGGCAACACACATGAGCAGGTAAATGGAGAGGGCTGCTCTGAAGAGGTATACTGGCTGTAATGTCATTATTCTCTTGACTGTAAGACTGACATCGATACAATCTATATCAATATATCGACAATTTTATTCTCTTGATCGATATTCGATATGCACACATATCGATGGAGCGAAAAAAATTGATGTATTGATATCGATTGTATCGATGACAGTCATACAGTGGTGGGAAAAGACATGAAAATAGGTACAGTCTAAAATAATGTTGCGTTGTAGACGTCTGCTTGTTAAACAGTGCTCTCTAGTGGATAGTGCATTCCAATTGTCGGCAATATAATATAATACTGTGAAGTTAAAAATATGGACTAATTACTTAAATGGTATCTTGTTATCATAAAAATACAAGTTGAACTTTTAAAATATGTGGGTCATACACACATTAACATACAGAAATGTTGGTGTTAATATTTTATTAAAGAAATTCAAAAATATAATCGATACATCAATATATAGTCAATATTTGTCTTTCTATATATCAATATCGTTGATACACACTAATTTGAATCAATGACAGCCCTACTTGTCTGTAAAGGGACACTATTGTATTGGAGACAGGAATATGAATTCAGTGAAGTTACGAATATTAAATATCTATACTATGATGATTAACGGTTATTGAGGCACTTTAGCGTCTTATTGTTATCATCGTCAACAGGATGGATTACTTGAAGTACCGCCATATTCATCATCTCAAGCAAATAGTGCATGTACAGTCTACAGGGTTATCTTGAAGACTGCTTGTAAAGTGCTCCGAGTTTGTTATAGATTTGATGAGTATACTGGCTGATTTGTCAGGGAAATATCAATTGTGGAATGGCGTGAGTCTTGATATAAACGGCTTTACTGGATTATTTGTGTCATTTTTGGTGAATGAGTTTACCCGAATAGTCACATATTTATTTCTAATACGATAATATGGAAAACATGCAATGTATGAAGCGCCTTTTAGAACTTTCAGTCCTTTGATTATTTTTCAGGTGAAGTTCAGTGAGTTGACTCTGGACATGTTTAGAATGTTGCAAACGTTAGAACGTGAACCACAGGAAGATTTATCCAACCAAATCTACGACGCTTCACCGGCTCCAGGGAGACAACCTTTTGTATGTAGTACATCGCTATGGTTACTTTATTTAGCGTGGAGTTCTCTCCCTTTATCCATGCCATGACAAAACCTGCCCTGCGTTCAGTTACGGCTATCAGCCCTATCGTTTTGTAACGTTTTGCAGTTTGGTTCCCGTGTGCAGCTAATGTGATACAGCGGGCAAGGGATAAAACACAAAATGTCTGCTACTGATAGCCGTAACTGAACGCAGGGCTATATAAGTGACGTTGAATATCACGTCGAGTATTACCCAATCGAAGTTTTGACGTCACAAACTAAGCTCTTTGTCCGAAGATGTTTTAGAGGCTTAATTGTGATTTATAGAATTAAAAAAATGAAGAAATAGTTAAAAGTATTGCATTACTTTTTTTCCCATTTGAAGAGCGCACAACTTTTTTTTTAGAATTATGTACATACTGGCGCAACATCATCATTTTGTAGCTTTTCCATCTTGTTCTAATTATTGGTATTGCTATAAAAAGAAAAGTAGAGGTCCGATTTTAATACTTACAGTGTTAAACAAAAGTTGAAAAATATATCGGTTAGAATATGTAAAATAGACTTTGATCACTGATACAGGTTCTGCTGTGGCGCAGCTCAATTATTAGGCCCTCCTTTTGGGGAAATGGGGATGGGGTTCTGCAGGGGGTAATATTTTCAAGTTAAAGGACTTTCTGTTAGTGTCAAGATACTAGTAAATATGTTAAAAAACTTTGATATGTATCTGTCATGGTGTAGTATTTTTACAGCTTAAAGAAATTATGGCAAAAATGGCTTTAGAGTCAACTTTTCTATTTTTCTCGGGGAGGGGATTTCTGTAATAATTGGAGGGTGTGTATGTCAGGAGGAGGGCAATTTTGTGTTCTATAAACAGTCATATGAAGGCTCTGGAATCAATATAGTGTTTGAAAAATGGTGGTATTGATAAAACATGCGCAAATTATTCTAGACAGCAGTTACTTACCTTGGCGATTTTTATATGTTTTTTGGCTCAAATAGCTCAAAACTTAGGCGCATGCGGACGCTTAACAAAAATACAAAACGGCTTGACCTTACTATGTTATGTTGTGTCTTGTAGGAAAATGGAGACAGGCCAAATAAAAGGGAAAATCCCCATAAATACTTACTGTACAAGCCTACATATAGTCAGCTGAATACATTCCTTGCCTCCGGCTTTAAAGAACTACCTCCGAACGGAGCCATGCTGCTCTATATCTCTGCTGATGGTTGTCATGGCAACGCAAAACATACAGATGATGGTATGTATGTTTTAGAATCATTTTCTTATATAGAGTTCATTCTATGAGTGAATTAGTCATTTTCCTTTGTCTTTGACATTGATTTTAAGCACGAGTTTGTTTCCTTGATGACTGAGGAGTTATTGCCCCTGACTTGGCCTTGTAATCAACGTTGTATTATGGGTAATGTTTTGCTGATGTTTTCATGTAATGATGTCACATAACAGCGAACAATAACTTGAATTAATTCGTAAATTCTCATGTTACAAAAACATTAGTCATTTTATTTAATCTCATCCTTTATTTCTTAAAAAGGGTATGCGAGAAAAAGAATCTATCACTGAATTGAGTGTGGATGGAAATATCTTGCATACCAGACCGGGATTTCCCGGGTTTTCACCGGTGCTGGAAATCTCTATCTTACCCTGGCACTGGGATAACCGTTTTCGCGGGAAACTCAGCAGAGCTTTGTTACCATGAAGACTGGTGTTACAGTATTTCTATCAAAGCCCAGCAGAGCCTTGTTCCCGCCAAAACAGTAACCCACATGCCACTTATTTCTATCCATACCAGTGAAAGATTCTTATAATCTGGCTCTTGGGTAATTTTTAGGCGGAAATGAGGCTCTGTACAAGAAGCTAGTGAAAGATTTATATTGTTACGGATATTTTTTGTGTTTTTAGCGGCATATGACCTTGGAGGTGTAGTGACAAATAGTCGACGTGACGGCGAGGTCACAAGTAAGCCTAAAAGACCAGGAACTCTCAAGGAAATGCATTGGTAATAATTTCTCTATCACAAATTATAGATGCAGTTAAACCTCAATAATAAGACCACCCTTATGACCCTTGAAAACTGGTCTTAACATTGTGTTGGTCTCAATATTGAGGTTGAATAAAGATTTCGATTACTACCCTTTTGGTTATCCGTTATTGGGTTCGGTTATATAAATATATATGAAATACATTCTCATTAACTGATTGTAATGGCAGGCATGAACCTTTGGTAAGGTAAAAAAAAAGTTCAGCACTCATTTGATATTGTCATGCAGTTTCCACACTTAAATTTACCTATCGGACTAATAAGAGTAAATTATGTGATTTGAGTTATAACCCCGGGCCCAGGTGTATATGACAATTTATTGCATATTTTTCAGTTTGCATCCTGGTGACTTGTTTCCATACACCAGAAAACCATTGTTCCTTATTGTAGACAGCGATAATAGCTCAGCATTTCAGGTAAGTGATAGAAATACTGTAACACCAGTCTTCATGGTAACCCACTAGCCCAAAGCCCGGGCTTCATAGAATTACTGTTACACCAGTGTCCATGGTAACCCACTAGCCCAAAGTCTAGGGCTTGATAGAAATACTGTTACGTCAGTCTTCATGGTAACCCACTAGCCCAAAGCCAAGGGCTTGATAGAAATACTGTTACATCAGTCTTCATGGTAACCCACTAGCTCTGGGACAGGGCTGGATAGAAATACAGTTACTTCAGTATTCATGGTAACCCACTAGCCCAAAGCCTGGACCTTGATAGAAATACTGTTACACCAGTCTTCATGGTTACCCACTAACCCAGGGACAGGGCTTGATAGAACAACTGTTACACCAGTCTTCATGGTAACCCACTAACCCAGGGACTGGGCTTGATAGAACAACTGTTACACCAGTCTTCATGGTAACCCACTAGCCCAAAGCCTGGGGCTTGATAGAACAACTGTTACACCAGTCTTCATGGTAACCCACTAACCCGGGGACAGGGCTTGATAGAATTACTGTTAGATCAGTCTCCATGGTAACCCACTAGCCCAAATTCAAGGGCTTGATAGAAATACTGTAACACCAGTCTTCATGGTAACCCACTCGCCCGGGGCTTGTATTTTTGGAGAAAATATGGCCCTTTTTCGACATATAAAAATTGGAACCAGTTTAATTCATATTGCTTCAAAAGTATTTAGCCTTTACAATCTATTTTTAATGCCATTAAAACGCAACTATTTCTCTAAGCCTTCATTTTGTTCCAAGTGTTAAACACGTTTTATTGTAAGTGTGTAAATCATTCATCAAAAAGAAATCTAACTACATTTTTTTATATTTCCTTATTGATTAAGTTTAGGAAATTATGTTTGAGAATATATAATTATTTCTTTATGATGTCGCCATGCTGACGTGCACAATTTTTAGTCGCGTTTTTAATGGTGTGGAGTATATTTGCATTCTAATGAAAAGCCCCATAGCAGGGGCATCTGTGTTATAAGGACACACCTAGTTACATACAGTTCCAATATTTGATATATTTCAGCACTTCCCTAACTTCTTCGGTCAGCCAGTTGTGTGTTTGTTATCTCCAGAACAAGTACCAACTACAATGCAGGGTGAGTCAGTGTTTTCCCTAGGATTTTTCAGCTAGGGGTCCTTGGACCCTCGTGTTTGACAAATAGGGGGTCCTTAGTAAATTTGTAGGGTCCCAGATATGCAGTTTATACTTGACAAAGGTTTGTTTTAGGGGTCCCAAGGATGCACAGTAAGTGCAAAATGGGAGTCCTTAGAAAGAAAAGGGAGTCAGGGACTCGAGATTTCTGCGTCAGGGAAATCCCTGGTTAATGGATAGTGTAGTTTAATATCGCTGTGTAAAAAATGGTGTTATATGTGATTTCGTAGAACATAATTATGCATTTCTTTAAGGCAGTCTGATCTAATGTACTGTGTTTAACTCTGGAAGTACAATTGACTCTCATTATGTAAACATTTTTGGGACCGTAGAAAAAAGTTTGTCTTAACGAAAATTCGCCGTAAACTTCGGGAGGATGTACTGGTTTTCTTTTGTGAGAAAGGTTAAAATTGGAACTTTAGAAAAATTTCGAGGTAACGGAAAATTTGTCTTGTGCGAGTTCGTCAAAACGAAAGTCGACTGTAATGTAGTATACTAGAATAAGTTGATATCTGGTGATCAAAAATTTACATGCTTTCACTTTCAAAGATTAAAAATAGTTTCAAAATGTTTTTTATGCACCGCCATAATTTGAATGGCGAAGGGGCATAAAGTGTTACACCTACACTACTAGTGCGTACATTTTACTGATGATGTTGTTCATTGTATATATTTCAGACATGCGACAGAAGGGTAACTTGTTCACATTATTCCTCCATTGTCCTCTGATGGCGTTCTGCCATGTGTGTAGTATAATTGATATTCCGATCACCATGTGGGATAAATGTCAGAACCACGTTGATCGATTTCTTTCCGAGGCAAGCAAACTATTCGTACGATCTAGGTCTATAGGTAAGTTTTGGAATTTGTTTCGTCAGAATGCTTTTAATTATAAGCCAAGGAAGCAATAGTGGTTTAGGGGTAGAGCACCTGACTCCAGGGCCTCGAATTATAACAAATACTTACACTCTGCACTCAAATCTCAAAATTTACTTTCATTAGTCAGATTGTGGAAATTTGTGTTTGAAATTTGCATGAAAATGTCAAATGAGTGCTGAGTATTCTTGTTCAACCATTTGTTTTTAGATTTTCGTATAATTATGAAATATGGCAGTGATAATAGTGTTGTAGTGCCTCACTCCACACTCAGATGTAATCATTACTCCCTAGGCCAATTTTCACTCAGAAATCTCTAAGAAATTAGGTAGCAAAGAATATTTAGCACAAATTTAACATTATAATACATTTTTCACACAAATACGAGTCACAATCAGACTTGTAAGTACAGTCAAACCTGTGTTAAAGACCACCTGCCAACAAAGACCACTATTGCAAAACCTGTCTGCAAAGACCACTAATTTAATCTCCCATCAGACCATTTTCAATGATATTTAATCTGTTAATAGAGACCACCTGTAAACAAAGACCACATTTTGCTGTTCCCATGGGTGGTCTTTACAGACAGGTTTGACTGTACACACTTTAGTTTGTTCTGAATGATATTAAACTACAGTAAAACTTCAATAACAAGACGACCATTGGTTTTGAAGAAAGCTTGTTATGTTAATGAGGGAGTCTAATTATTGAGTTAAAAATTAAGGTGGAAGGAGAAAATCAGTGGGTTTTTTTTTAAAATGATTTTACTGCCTGTGCCTTTTCCATTGGGATAATAGGCGAGATAAATCCCAAATTGGTGAAAATAACATAATGGTTGTTCTGCTTATAAAAATAATTTTTCAGCTGTGGCTGGTGTTTGTTATGTAAGAGCAAAGATTCTTTTATAAAAGGTGAAATACACTTGAACCTGTCTTAATAAATTTTTTTAGTCAGACTAGGGAAATTGAACAAAGAATTGGAAAAATTTACACTTTTTGATAAGGGGAAACAGCCTGTATTCAGCAGTAAAATTAACAAAAAACACCACTGGTAATGAGGTGGTCTTAAATTTGAGGTGATCTTTAATGAGGTTTTACTTACTTTGTAATATAAATGTTTTATGCTTTGAAATACATTTATGCCATATATAAATAATCGCTAGCAAATTGAATGTTACTACAATTTTTATTATTTCAGACCATGCCTATATGCAGTTTATTGGGGATGACTTTCTGCGTCTAATACTGCTCAGATTTGTTTTCTGCTACATTGTTCTAATTCTACACCGTGGATTTAAGGTAATCAATCTTGGTTATGACATGAATCAAAATACATTAAGGAATTTATTATGCCATTGCCATTCTCAAAAAGGGTGAAAGGGCATAAAGTGTTATACCTGTTTGTCCTTGCGTCTGTTTGTGCATCAGTCCATGCGAAAAATTGGTTTCCGATTAATAAGAATCCACCGCAATGTACCAATTCTTGGAGGAGTTATGGCCCTTTTACAACTTAAATGAGCAATAGAAAATTTAAGGTCAGGAAGTTAACAACTGCATTGCACTACTTAGGGAATGTAGTGATTCCTTTTTTTTAAACATAGGAAAAGTAGTCCCTACTTTTAGGTAAGTAGAAGAGTGGTCAGACAGTGCTAGCTTGTGAAATAAAATAGTGTCCATGTGGAACAATACCATCTGGTCTGTTGGACACCATTTTAGTGCTTGTGAAGCCTTCAATTTTTTTTTAGACTTCTACCGTTTCTAACTCAGCTAATTTTACTCGCTTACTTCCCCTACCTCTAAAAAACGCGCCTCAGTACTTGCACCTAATGGGGGAGGGGGCCATCTGTCCTTTAGATACCTCCAGTTGTGTTATAATATTGTTCTTTTTTTTTTAGGGTCCCAGTTTCTATCCATTGTCTCATCCACCGTTACCAACTGAGGAGATTTTGGAGTATCCGTCATTATGTAAAATAGTTCTAGACCTCGCAGCTGTATTGGATTGCCGCGCGTTGTTTGCGGAGCCCGGCGAAGGGGATATACACGGGGCTACTTGAGACAGGGCCTGTTGTACTGTACTAGTTCTTATTTCAATAACTTGAATTTATTAAGGATTCTTTTTTTTACTGAACTTATAATGCTCGCATGTTTAGTATTTCGATTAATGATTGTGAAACTATGAAATAATATTTGTATGAATGATTGGGTTTACTTGATAACAGATTCAAAACTGTTAATTTAGTGTTCATATTTCTTAAGCATTTATCGTGAAAGGACTGGTAAAATTTTGCTCGTAAACAATATTCTAAAAATAGACAACTGATTGCATATGAATTTTATAGTTTGGACATTACAGACTTATGTGATGAAGTTTGTTTTATTTATTATTAAGCAGATATGTTCTAATTTATTGCTTCCATCATTGTTCATATGTGTAGATGCTTGTTATTGAATTAGTTTAACGTTTTTTGAGTGGGCTAAGTTATAGAACGTTGCTGAATTACTAACTTTGTTAATTATTATTTTTTTATGGTATTGTTTGTCCATATACAGTCGAAACCCGTCATGTCGACATTGTAGGGAGCTGATAAACAGGGTTGACATATCTGAATGTCTTAGGATTTCCGGTATGGCTGTATTTTAAATTTACCAATGTCAACACAATAAGTATAGACTGTATTGAACAAAGTTAGCTAAAAAAACATTTAAAGCTATGTATCAGTTTACCTTTTCTATAGTATTAAGTTACTCAATTGTTCATGTCAGAGCGTCTGTGTCCTATGGACATACCAATTGTTTTCTTATTGAATAAATTCTCTTGTTGAATGTCATACCCGTACCCCCTAGATGTGGAATACGGATTTCTTCCACCTCACAGCTCCAAATAAGTTAATTTTATTTGTGGATAATTTTTTAATCACTGTTAAAATATTTCAAAATTCACTGACATAATAAGACTGAGACTAAGACTTTAAAATGTTAAATGTTCTTTTTGTTTCCATGCCATTACAACTACAATGTATTTAGATTTTTAAAATGCTTTGCAAGAGTATCCAAGAAAAGTGTTGAAAACTGGACAAAAATATGTAAAAAATGTGCCATATGTAGAGTGCAATTGTTATAATAGGTCTCTCCTGCTACGTTTATCAAACTTATTATTTTTTTACCTCCACAAATAGTCGTTGGGCGTGAGAAAATTTTATCAGTCAATTTTACTGTGACATGGTAAATATTAGGCATAATATTTGATCTTTCATACTAATTCTTTTGGATGTATTCTATCGGTCAACAAAACATTACTTGTGTCTGGATGTATAGTTTGTACTTTTCTCTGTAATGATATTTCCTGCAACTTTTCAGAGTTGAATTTCATACAAATTAGTAATAGATCTGTAGGTTTAATTTGTTAATGAAACATTTTAATATTGTAGAACATAATTGTTTTAAAATTTAACATGTACTATGTAGATTTATCATTACATCAGATATTAATAGGGACCAAACTTTGAATCAACGGCATGTTTTACGCCCCAGACATTTCGTAGAATAGCGAAGGGGCATAAAGTTTTACCCTCGTCCAGATGGTCTTTCCATGCGAAAAATTTGTTTCCGGTCAATAACACCTGAAAGGATGAATGGATTCAATTCTTAATGGGCGCATAAGCATAGGATAATGCAAAGGTCAAGTGCGATTTTGGTCACAATGCACCAATTTTTGGATGAGTTATGAGTTTTTACCTAGAAATAGTGGTTTCCAATAAATGACACTTAAAATTGGTTTCTAATTTAATTACACTTGAAAGGGTGCTTTGAATCATTCATATTGTTTCAAAATTATATAACTCATAGCAGAGGCCTCATTATCGTATGGATACGTCTAGTTTTTAAGAAGATCAGTATTTATGTAGTTTTTGAGTTGAGGTAAATTTTATGTTCCAGTCAAATAAAAATCAAAACATGATGGATATGGTTTTTGTATGTATGAATTTTTATTTATTTAGATTTTTTTGTATTAAAAAGCTTTGGTTTTTCTGAACAAACACATAGTTTTTACATTTTGAACATTTAGTTTGTATCTTGAACAAAAACGTTAAAATGTTAGAAGTACTTAAGTTACGCTTTTCATATTTAATGTATATCTTCCATGAACTCATTTGATGTTAATTGCGATACATTTAACCTTGTGTACTACAGTCTGACCTCATGTATGCGACAACCTTCTATCGAAATACTTGGTATCATTCGAAATCAGTATCAGGTCCTGATGTATCTCTTAGGTACGTCAAATTGAAATGGGCTATTCAAAACCTTGTATTATTTGAAATAAAATTTTTGATCCAATCAGTTAAAAAAAGAGGTTCGACCATATTTCATTTTAATTTGTGACTTTAAATGGGCTATTTGAAATAAAATTTTGGACCGTTGAGTTTGAATGAACGAGGTCAGACTGTATTTCGTTTTAATTTGTGAATTATTATTACACTAACTAGATATTGCATTCCTTCATAGATATATTTCTTACCAAATTTGTATTATTATCAGAATACTTTCCCTTCAATATGCTTGTCTTACCTGTTTACGTACGATTTGTTCTTTAACCTTGATATATTTTTGTATATTTACTATGAGATTATACATAAAACCTAGGCAAGTATGCAGTTTCAGTTCTGATTTGTTCAGTTATACCTAAGTTTGAAAAGCGAATTTAGGGGTCATCTTATTGTCGATGATGTGGTCGGTCCAACTATCCAAACAAATTGTGGTGCAATGAGACTTCATACTACAGGCATGAGAATTGTCACGGAAAACCGCGGAATTGACGCTCGCAAGGGCCATTTTTGAGACAATTTAAGCCATCTTAGATGCTAAAAAGCCAGGATCTTCAATGGCCCCCTGGACCCCTTGCCGAATTTTCCACTGATTTTGTAAATTTTGGATTCTCATGCCTGAAACTATGTGTCGATTTACATGACTTTTTCAGGGTCTATCTTAATGATTGTAGAGTTACGTGCTCTTGTTTCTCTGAACATCGTGATTGACCTAGTTTTTGTAGTATTTCTGTCGATATTCTGAATTATCAAAGGAAGTATCACTTTATAAGCATTTAAAATCATCTGTAATAATCATTCTTCTACTCGCTAAAGCCAGTTTTGATGTAAAATTCTTTGTTTTCAAGTTTGTTGGGTTGCTTGTTAATAACTAGGTCACCGGTGTGTATGTAAAAATTTACTTACAAATTTTCATGGGAGTTATTTCAAAAGTATCAAAATGCAGTTTTAAAGGCATTCTATAGTAAAAAATTTAAGATAAATCTATTAGTTTTGAAACGGTCCCTCCTGTTTTATTAATTATATTAGTGATTCTTTACTATAGGTATAAAGAACAACTTTGTTTAGTCAAAATTTATATTTGTCTTCAGTTTTTGTCGAAAAATGAAATAGAATGAATTACTGTTAGCAAGTTTACATGCAATATAGTCTGACCAATCATTTTCTTCATATGTCCTGCGTTTAAAACGGACATCTATATTTAACGCCATAAAATTCGACTTCCGTTTTTTTATGTTTTGAAGTTAAGATCTGACCATATTTGATATTGCTGTATGTTGTACAAAATTATTTCCGTTTTTATTGAATATTATCAGATTTTTTTTATATAATGAAGTAAATGTTGGCTTAGTTATACTGATGCTACTGCAACAATTTTCATTTTTTAACCAAAATCCCAGAATGCAAATTTACTACATAAACGTGCTTCTAGATATCTTTATTTTATAATGTGTTTATGGAAACATTCCGATGGGTGAAAGTGAAACTAGATCATTGGCTTATAAGTAAAGAAGCACACATACTAGTTTCAAATTCATACCTTAATTTGTATTTTTTATATTATTTTTCGGTTATATTGGGGCCACACTTAGTTCACATTCCAATTAATTTATAATTATCAAAAAATATAATTATTTTTTAATTATATTTATCTCAGTATAAAGTCTCCCATTCATTACTGTATGTTCACATTAGTCAAATGCTGTCAGTTTTTGGTAGTCAGTTTGTATTCTTATGCCCCCCTTCGAAGAATCTATTTATTTTGGGGTCACAGGGTTAAAGGCCAAGGTCACAGGGGTGCATCCTGATGCTGTATAAATCCCCTACAACTTCGTCCAAACATTATAGTCAAGATATTTTGCCCTGTACGGACAGAATTTTTATCTTCTTCGATTTTCAATTTGTTATTTTTTGCTCACATGTCTTCCTTAGTGAACTTCCTTGACTTAGATTTTGTCAGAGGAGATTGTCACAAGTTATCTCCCTTTATCCCTTCAAGAGTTCTCTCCCTTTATCCCTTCTATAGTATTTGTATATATAGTACTCGTTTTGGATAGACATCGAGTGGCATTCACGGACATTGTATATACAATAAAGACAGTTGAAATAATAGCAGCTGATTGGACGGATTGCTGTGGGCGTGGTCTAATATATATATATATACAGCTCCTTTTTTATGGCAAATTTGCGGCCGATATTGGGCCCCATTCCCCAAAGAAAAAAGTATATATTTTTCCCCTACTTAAAATGAAAATTCCCCTTCAGTAAAATTATTTAAAATTTTAGCCTTATAAATACCCAAATATGGTGATTCATGATGCAAATTTCCCCTATCAAAAGGACCCACCATACTTCCCCAAAAACTTAAAAACATGGCTGATATATAATATACAAGGGATAAAGGAAGAGAACTCTAGAAGGGATAAAGGGAGAGAACTCATGACAATCTCCAGTGAATTAAGTCCATATATTATTATCCAAATAACACATGAAATACTTTGAATATACCAATCATAGTGTGCTGTCTTGAATATGAAAGTCTTATAACATTCTTTGTCTAATTATACCACTAATTGTTGTTTGTTTCGCAAAATGGGGGGTCACAAAAATGTATCGGGCTTGTTATACAAAGTTCGAAATTTTAACACAAACAAAATTCGCTTAAAATGATTCTTTTTATGACTAACATTCTAAACTGGTTAATACATGGCGACGAACAGAAGTCCGACTGTATTTCGTCTATATCTTCCAAGTGTTTTTGTGTGTCTAAAATTACTATTTATTTACTTACTGGTTTTGAATTCACTGCAGGGACTTATTTTATTTATTTATTTATTTACATGTTTGTACATAATTTGGTGCACATTTGTTATTTGAAAGTCTTGTGTGATTCAATATTATTTATAATTTCATTATATGGTCTATACATTTTATTTTCTGTCTATTTTATTTTCCGTCTACTTGAGTTTGTCATGTAAAGTTAAAGGTACATAGTCTTATTTGTTCAACAAAATATCCTTGGCCATAAATATGAGAAAATCAGTGGTAATTGCCTCTATACAGATGCACTCTACAACACTGCATTGTCACTTTTCTGACATGCTTCCCGAATACAATTTTCCGATAAGAGTAATTTTCTATCCTGACCTATGCGCCGGAGAAGCGCTAGCATAGGAAATACCTGAATTAGACTCATATTTTGCAGTTCCAGAAAACTTTTAAGAAAAATTACAATGCAGTGTTTTAGAGTATGTCTGTATGAAGGCATTTGCACTGATTTCTCATATTTACGACTAAATACATTTTGTTGAAAAATAAGACTTTCTAGCTTAAAAGGCTTGGTGGGCATAATAAAAGTAACCTAATAATAGGAAACAATTGTTATAATGTCGGGTTTCTGATAATCTGTCTCCGAGTGTAGTCAGTCTATTACTTATTTTGTATGTATTTTTAAAGATGTGTATGAAATCTGTATCTTATCCAGTTTTCTCAGGAGCCCCTAAGTTGGAGCCCTGAGCCCCTATTGCGCATTTGGGACTCCCAATTTTAAACTTTTTTTGTTAAATTTTCGTAGAAGAACTCATGACTCCTTTTTTTTCAAATCCTATTAAGAGCCCTATTTTATTATTTGTTTTTATGTATGTCTTGTTAATTGATCTACATAAGATAACGACTTTGATGAGGTAGCTTGGTTCTTCCTATGCCGAATATTGTACATTTTATATATTTACTCATTAAAGGTAGATCTTATTTTCTTTCAACATATCACAAGTAATCATTTAGAGAAAATGTCATGTTAATGCCTTCATGCAGATGTACTTTATAACATTGCATTGTAACATTTCTTAACAGTTTCCGGGAACTGCGAAACACGTCTGATACAGGTATTTCCTATACTAGCACTAACTCCGCGTGTAGGTCAGGGTAGATAATTCCAGTATCAGACGCTTGTATTTGTGCTTTTGGCAAACATGTAAGAATGTTGTAGAATACATCTGTATGAAGGCAATTAAACACTGATTTTCTCAAATTTATTACTACAGATATTTGGCGAAAATATAAGGCAATGTACCTTTAAGTGGCATTTAGTTGCCCCAATAAGTTCATTTTTCAACTGATAAACTTCTCATTCTACTGCAACGCTATCATTTATTTTTTCTACGCATTTTTTATACTTTATGTTGAGTTCTTGTTGTTTGTTTGTGGGATTGTCTACTTTGTACTCTGGTTTCACCTAATTGTGTAGGTACTAATTTTTTATGAATTTGCCTAAACTGACATTTATGTGGACTTCATAAAATTCACCGATTTTCAATTTTTGAGTGGAAAATAAGTTTAATGCGACATATGGTAAGTCTGCTGATAGTCCCATACATATTATAATCATAGATAAACACAGTTCATTGACCTCATATCCTGTCTGAAATTTTAAGTATACAAGTTTACATTCACTATTTTAACATTCCAATATACATTTCTTATATTATTGTCATTTTTTATCAAGATAAGGCAGTTTTTCTTATTCGTTTCATAAAAATTGTATATATAAATACAATTTACAGGATTTGCTATCTTTATATGTATTCTTATGTATCCAGTTGACAAATAAGTCAGTTTTGAATATATTATTCAAAATTTTGTGCACTTTTTCTAAGATCGGTACGGTACAGGCTACATGCCTCCTTTACATTGATGTCATGTATGAAACCTAATTGGATTTGTTGTAGTATAATGATTCAAATGCCCGAATGAGAATGTCTCAAGTTAGAGTATATGTTGATGTTGTTACACCTGAATGTAGATTGGAATTGGTGCTAAATTGCAAATGATGCACAATTTAAATGGGTCAGTAAAATCATGTAATGGGAACGGATGCCACAATGTTTCTCATTTAAGACGCAAGTATGTTTTCAAGGCACTGGAGGAATGCATTTCTGATGAGATAAAATTTACGTGTGAACAAGATTAGTTCAAAATGTTATGGTTCTGTTCTCTACTGTAGCTATAAAATTCTTATCACAAATTTCAATAAAGACAATGCGAGAATGAGAGGCTTAATTTTTCATGCCCCCCCCTGCCATTCAAAGAATGGTGAAGGGGCATAAATTGTTACCCCTGTCTGTGCAAAAAAAAGATTTTTGATCAGAATATCTCGAAGGAATTGATGCATTCAATTCATATAACATAAGCATAGGAAAATAAAATGCAGGTCTGGCTTGGTTTCTATTACAATCCACCAATTGTTGGAGGAGTTATGGCCCTTTTTCAACTTAAAAAATAGTTTTAATTTAAAAATGCTTGAAAGGGTGAATGGATTCATTCATATTGCTTCAAAATGATATAACCTTTACATACAAACTATTTGTATTTTATTGAAAAGCCCCTAGTGGGGACGGGACATCCATGTCCTCTGGACTCTTCTAGTTTTAATTGAGAAATACTGTGATTCCAGAACCTGTTTGTTTGTATGTATGAGATAGCTCAGTCATTTTGTATGCTTAGCACAAACATAATATTCATTCCTGTTTGAAATCTTATATTTTATGTGTGAATGCCTATATTTATTATATTGACTGAAGTGTCTTTTATCATTTTATATTTTCTAATTTCCTCATTCTGTTCCCCATATTTGTATGATCAAAACTTAATATTCATTATTGTTATCATAAGAACAAAATTTGTATGTCATACCTGCCTATGTGTGTATCCCGGCCTAAAGAAAATCGTGCGCGTTTCCTTATGCAGTTGTGCTGTGTTGAGTTTCCAACATTTCGTTCTATTTTTATTAGCCTCAACTCAGGGCGCTTGAAATCCACTAGCTTGACCTCCCAGACAAGTCTAATTGCATATTCGGGCTATTTGAGTAGAAGTTATTCCAGGACAAATCTGTTTGAAAACTTATTAACATTGGTCATTCTTAATATCTAACGACAATCATGCATTAACCGATGCCTTGAAATTGATGACAATTCAAACTGTCAACAAATATTCTCAGACAACTAGCCTCTCATGTCGGACAAGTCAAGTTTAACATGTTTTATGAAGTTTTGAACCCTTAATGATACTTTCGAGATAACTATGAATAATATTATACTAATCTCAACCTAGTGTTAGTTAATAATTTCTGCGTTAGTGTAATAAAAAACAGAGAAAGAAGAAAAAAAAAAAAAAATTTAACATGTTCATTTGTCCGGGACAAGGTGTATTTAAAAAAGATTCTAGAGCCTTGCCTCAACATCGCATTTATTTCCTTTGCCCATCTTCAATATGTTTCCTTTATTGAATGATCATTAATCGTTCGATACAGCGCAAACTCTCTATAGCGACACCTTTTCGGAGACGCACATTTTGGCTGTTGTTGTGAGGTTGTTGCTCGAGACAGGTGAACTGAATAGAAATTCTTGACACCGTTGTTGAATGGAGGTAGTTGTTTAAGAGAGGGCTGTTCTGGGGAAATTGAGCTGTTGTTTTTGTATTATCAGTATTGGAGCTGCGCCACGATAAAACCTGTATTAAATGACCAAAAAAAATTCCATTTTCAGGTTTTTACATTTTCTAACAGGTATATTTTCAACTCTCATTTCATACCAAAAGTATTAAGATTAGACGTCTACTTTTTGTTTTCTAATGTTAAGAACAAGATGCCAAAGTAAGCTACAAAAATTAATGATGACGTCACGTCAGAATGTACATATAAACTCCCAGCAACTTCTCAAGGAAACACACGTATTTCTTGGCCTAATAAATGTATTGTTTACTTCCAACTTTCCTTGCATCTGTTTTATGATGTCCTCTATATTGTTTTATGTTTTTTATCTTGCTAATGTATTGAACAAAGTTTATGAACAATTGGATTCCAGATTTAATTGAAATTGTTGAGTCAAATTTATGACTTAAATACTAGTACATGCATACATGTATATTTGTTTATAAACCTTGGATTTATTTAATTTCAGCCATTTTTATGTGATATTTAGTTTTCTATTTTTATCAGTTAAACCTCATTATGTTGTATTGTCTATATGGTGGAAGACACAACACCAGATTGCATTTATGACATTAACAATATTTACCTCCCTTGTTCTGAATTGTCGGCCATATTGGTAGGCAAATTTCCTTAATGTTTATAGGATGTATAATGTAAACGATGATAAACTAATCAGATATATAAAAATAATAACTTATTCATTATGCTTATGTGGGCAGTTGGCTTAGTAAGTTAAAGAAAAGGTGGTTGTAACGTGCAAATTCTCTTGGTATTTTCTCAATTATCACATATTTAGGAATTATTCTTATAAAGGCTTATCAGTTTTGCCTATTAAAATGGCTGACTATTCTGAACAAGGGAGGTAAATATTGTAGATGTGGGAACAATCCATTTAAATATCTCGTACTTTTGATTGAATACTCAGCTTAAAGTACAGGAGATTGTCTCGAGTTCTCTCCCTTTATGCTTTCTATAGTACGCTATATACTACAGAAGGAATAAAGGGAGATAACTCTAGAATGTAGAAGGGATAAAGGGAGAGAACTTCTCTTGTGGCTCAGTGTATTTTATTTTAAATTATTACGTGGCAAAACATTGAAGTGGTTGCCATGGAAACCTAATACTGTGTCATAGGATATTCTATTTCCCACCTGAGTCTATTTTACGATTGTTAATCTGATACTTTGTGTATTTACTTAGCCTTATTGTAAATAATAATCTAAAATGGTTCAAGTTAAGAATTTAGTATTTTTAGCGAACTTTATTGCTTCCAATTTCTGCTTGAAAATTGGTAACCGGTAATATAAGCCGGGCCCTAATGTCTTTTACTTACCTTTTTGTGATTGGAACCAGTTAACTCTCCATGATAGGAACCTGTCACAAAGAAAAATACCTACCATTCCATTTTTATTTATTTGTATAATTTTTATGTATTTATTTAAGTTACCTTTTATTGTTTTTCTGTGATATTTTTGCTTTATTTATTTTATTTTTTTGTTTGATGTTTTGTGTGTTCTATAAATAGCTTTGATGTTAATAATCCAGGTCAAATACAAGTAAATTTCCATTTGACTTTGAATGTCGGACTTGTTATATTTCTTGTTATCCCGTGAGCACCTTTCAATACCGTAAAACCTCACTTAAACACCACCTCAAAATTAAGAACTTTTTGTTTATTAAAATCATCATCATGAAATGTGCTTATGTCAGACTGAAACGTCATGTTAATTTTTCTATTTTTTATCACATTCTAGAGTTTCCAGTATTTTTGTGCACAATCTTAACATCTTATTTTACCAATACAGTAAAACCTCACTTATAGGCCATCTCAATAATAAGACCACCTCAAAATTAAGAACATCATTTTCAAGTCTACTTTCACCGTTTTGCTCTTTATTCAACCTCAATCTTAAGACCTTTTTTCAAGGGTCCCAAGGGTGGTGCTATTATTGAGATGTTACTGTATTTTGCCCTAGAGGAGGATGGCGGGCTGCCATGGGAATTTGTCTTTTTTGGGGGTCTAGTTCCCCAACCTAGAGTCAAGCAATTTGTCTGAATCCCCTCTTCCAGGATCTATCAAAAATCCTGTAAAAATCTATTCTTGGAACGTGAAATCATTCAGCATGCCAAATTCCCACCTGTCGGGAATCGTCTTCTGTCTAAAGTTCAGTGTATCCCTGCAAAACAATGACAAATACTTTGCGTTCATTTAACTGATGTCTAAAAACCGAACCAAGTATTTAATAATTTAAATCATTTTATTTCTTGATAATATCTAACAAATGATATTCAACATATTAAACATTCTACAGCAATAATTAAAACTTTATGTTGCAGAAATGTTTCTGAAACAAAAAAACATACAGTCTGACCTCATTCATAGGTCCGAAATGTTATTTCGAATAGTACATTGTTTCAAATAGCCTATTTCAATTTGATGTGTCTATGAAGATACATCTGTACCTGATATTTGTTTTGGATGATACCAAGTATTCGGTAGGTTTGTCGAATAAACGAGGTCCGACTGTAATTAATTTAAACTATGTCCGACTTCAATTTGTTTCACATAAATATAAATTCACTCTTAAATCTGTATTCACTGTTGAATCTTAAAACGGGCACAAAACAGCTTTTGGGGACAGATGTCCATACTCACAAATGGGGAAATTCTACTTCCCTGAAAGACGAAAAGGGGAAATTTGAGCGAAAACTTAATCTTTAATGACAAATATTACAATATTTTCTGAAAGAAGGTTCATCCCCAAAGTAATCTTATTATTTGTGTGAGGGGAATTCTAACCGGATATAGGGGAAAAATTGACGAGAAATGGTAGCCATAAATGGATTTGACCTAATGACCTAGTTTTTAAAACGCAGAAAAAGTACACGACATCAACCAAAAATTCAGCTTCTTTATTTTTATGTAGATTTTCTATATTCACTCCACTCCTCCAGTACCATCTAACCAACAGGTAATTCATTCAAAAGTTTTGTAACTTCTTCAACATTTGATTGACAGCTGTCGCCATCTTGTGTCACAAGACCAGACTGAAACTGCTTCATCATCACAGGTGGGTGGGGTTTTACAAGATCAACTTTTGAACTTTGAATATGAAATGCTGGAGCTACCCAGGCACCACAAGGACATCTTTCACCTGCAATACAACATAAACAATTGTTTTGGTATCTTAAAGACAGATTATAGTCAAGAAATGTAGAAAAACTAGAAATGTTTCCACAGGACACAGATGCCCCACCCACTTTCTTCAATCAAGGGGAGCAGTTGTGCAACTGCTCAAAATAAATGTTACCAACATAAATAAGTGCACAACTTCACAAGAGGATATACATTGCAATAAGCTTTGAAGAATGTACATGTAGTTGTAACACTTCAGTAGATATGAACAACACAAGAGACGGACTGACAGACAACGATAACCAATGATGTCACCACATTGTCAGACACATTTTGGAGAAAATCCAAGATGGCCACTAGTCAAGACAATGAAATTTTCTATCATTAAATTTCACCCAACCAGAATGTGCTGAGTATATGCAAAACTAAGTTATGGTAGAAATAATTAATGTGAAGTTTCATGGAAAACCACCCGGCATGATGTGACATGTCGGAACAACATGCGTGATTCCTAAATACCCCACCACTTCACATTGTGAAGCAGGGGTATAATATATTATAGATCTAACAAAGTAATAATCACATAAAAAAACTACAATACAGATTTTTATGACCCTAGCAAGAATCATGTGCATGCCACAATCGGATGGTCTACTCAAAGTACCGCCGTATTCATCGTCTCAAAAAAGAGTACATGTAAAGTCCTCTGATTTTATTATAGATTTGATGAGTATAATTGCTGATTTGTCAGGGGTGTACCAATTGTGGAATGGCGTGAGTCTTGATATGAACGGCTTTCCTGGATTATTTGTGTCAGTTTTGGCAAATGAGTTGACCTGAATAGTCACATATTTATTTCTAAATACTTACCATACCAGATAAAGGAACCAAGCTTAGAATTACATTTTGGGCACATCAACTGAAAATATATTTTAATAACTGTAAGTGTTTTTTATTCTGTAGAAACTTTTCAGCAATTCTGCGGGCCAAATTAAGTCTGTAGATTTAAAATATGCAGAAATTTACTTAGCCAGTCATGTCCCAGATAATAACCTGTAACTGGTGAAAGTTGTATAGCACTGTTCTGAATAAGATGTTCGCTGACAGGCAATTTCAACTCAATATCCACATTACAACATGCCACGATGCATTGTCGTAATAACCGTCTTCCTTGGCCGAGTGCTTAAGGCATCCGCCTTGGGAGCGGGAGGTCGAAGGTTCGAATTCAGGAGGGGTCTGTTCAGATATAGCCGGTTGGTGAGCTGCAAGCTAGTTAAATAATGCTTACTGTGTGTCTACCTGCCTAATGCCTGGCATTAAAGGATAGGAATCAGGAAGTAAATGTGCACATAAAGTAGGTGTCTCATAAGTCAGAAATGACCCTAATAATAAATAAACTCTTTTTATCACGGAACCACAAAACCTGAAAAATACTGTTACCTTGCCCTCTAAATGAGTAATAGCACTTTTCATCCACTGCACTGGTTCTATAAATAAAGATTTATCACAGATTGTGTCCTCCACCTCGTCCACTTCAACAGTTTCAACATCCGATATCTGATTGACTAGAACTCGGCCACGCCAATCAAATGCCACCTCACCGACGCCCTGAGTGTGTACCAGCAAACTCGAACTTTGAAATAACTGTCTCCTAAAATAGTTTTCCACAAATAGAGAGTTATCGTTAACGCTATGATCTTAAAGGTACATAGCCTATTTTTTTGGCAAAATATGCTCAGTCATAATTTTAACACAAGAGGCCCATGATGGCCCTTTATCGCACACCTGAGGTGCCTGAAAATGTTTGGTACTATGGTCCCATGTCACAGGGTGCAAAATTTCCTAAAATAGTTTTCCAAAAATAGAAGTAGTCATCTTAAAGGCACATAGTCAATTTTTTGACAAAATATGCTCAGTCATATATATGAGAAAATCGGAGGTAACTGCCTTCATACAGATGTACGCTACAACACGCATTGTCACTTTTTCATACATGTTTCCCAAAACCACAAATACACGAGTCCGATACAGGTATTTTCTATCCTGACCTGTATGCCGAGGTAGCGCTAGTTACCTGTATCGGACTTGTGTTTTGCAGCTCCAGTAAACTTTTAAGATAGTTACAACGCAATGTTTTAGAGTATATCTGTATGAAGGCATCAACTTGCCATTTTCTCAATATTATTACTTCGCATAATTTGATAGAAAAATAAGACTATCTACCTTTAAGATAAACATTTTACTAATCTTGTTTGTTTGAAACATGGGACACAGAAGCTTGACCTTTCAGAGTATGAATCAAAACTAAGCACATTTAAACTTGATATAAAATTCATGAGTCTGACAACACAGTCGGCATTGTTTATTCAACAACCTTCTATCTGAATACTTGGTATCATCTGAAATAAATATCGGGTCCTGTCGTATCTTCTTATACATGTCGTATTGAAATGGGCTATTCGAAACCATGTATTACTCAAAATAAAATTTCGGACCCGATGAACTCTTTATAAACACAGTCATCATCTGAGGGTCGTCAAGTTGGTTACTTATTCCCTATTCCATATTCGTAACTTATTCCCTATTCCCTATTCGTTACCTATTCATTACTTATTCCCTATTCCCTATTCTTTACCTATTCGATACTTATTCCCTATTCCCTATTCTTTACCTATTCGATACTTATTCCCTATTCCCTATTCGTTACCTATTCGTTACTTATTCCCTATTCGTTACCTATTTGTTAATTAACCCTAACCTTATGCGTTTTTTATACATTGCATATTTTAAATGATTTCTTTTCAGGTCTCTGGTGTTGGTTCTAGGTTTGTAGATATGAAAAAACCTTGTAAGCGAATATGTATCAATTCTGCGCTCAACTGATAGCCTGTTACCTATTTGTTACTTATTCGTTCCCTATTCGCTTTTTCTACATGGACTCTTTTGAATGATACCTTTTCATGTCCCTGGTGTTAGCTCGAGGTTTGTAGAGTTGAAAAACCTTGTTAGCGCATATGTACCAGTTTTTGCGCTCGACTGATACCCTGTTACCTATTCGTTACTTATTCATTCCCTATTCGCTTTTTCTACATTGCATCTTTTGAATAATTTCTTTTCAGGTCTCTGGTGTTAGTTCTAGGTTTGTAGATATGAAAAAACCTTGTTAGCGCATATGTACCAATTCTGCGCTCGACTGATAGCCTGTTACCTATTCGTTACCTATTCATTCCCTATTCGCTTTTTCTCCATTGACCCTTTTGAATGATTTCTTTTCAGGTCTCTGGTGTTAGTTCGAGGGTTTGTAGAGTTGAAAAACCTTGTTAGCGCATATGTACCCGTTTCTGCGCTTGACTGATACCCTGTTACCTATTCGTAACTTATTCGTTCCCTATTCGCCTTTTCTACATTGCATCTTTTAAATGAATTCTGTTCATGTCTGTGGTGTTAGTTTGATGTTTTTAGAGTTGAAAAAACCTTGTTAGCACATATTTACCTTTTTTCTGCGCTCGACTGATACCGTGTTACCTATTCGTTACCTATTCGTTCCCTAATCCCTTTTCTACATTGACCCTTTTGAATGATTTCTTTTCAGGTCTCTGGTGTTAGTTCTAGGTTTGTAGATATGAAAAAACCTTGTTAGCGCATATGCACCAATTCTGCTCTCGACTGATACCGTGTTACCTATTCGTTACCTATTCGTTCCCTAATCGCTTTTTCTACATTGACCCTTTTGAATGATTTCTTTTCAGGTCTCTGGTGTTAGTTCTAGGTTTGTAGATTAAAAAAACCTTGTTCGCGAATATGCACCAATTCTGCGCTCGACTGATACCCTGTTACCTATTCGTTACCTATTCGTTACTGATTCATTCCCTATTCGCATTTTCTACATTGACCCTTTTGAATGATTTTTTGTCAGGTCCCTGGTGTTAGTTCTAGGTTTGTAGATACGAAAAAACCTTGTTAGTGGATATGTACCAATTCTGCACTCGACTGATACCCTGTTACCTATTCTTTACTTATTCGTTCCCTATTCGCTTTTTCTACATTGCATCTTTTAAATGATTTATTTTCAGGTCTCAGGTGTTAGGTCTGGGTGTGTAGATATGAAAAACCTTGTTAGTGCATATGTACCAATTCTGCACTCGACTGATACCCTGTTACTTATTCGTTCCCTATTCGCTTTTCTACATTGACCCTTTTGAATGATTTCTTTTCATGTCGGTGGTGTAAGTTCAAGGTTTTTAGAGTTGAAAAAACCTTGTTAGCGCATATGTACCAGATTCTGCGCTCGACTGATACCCTGTTACCTATTCGTTACCTATTCGATCCCTATTCGCTTTTTCTACATTGACCCTTTTGAATGATTTCTTTTCATATCTCTGGTGTTAGGTCTAGGTTTGTAGATATGAAAAACCTTGTTAGTGCATATGTACCAATTCTGCGCTCGACTGATACCCTGTTACCTATTCGTTACTTATTCGTTCCCTATTCGCTTTTCTACATTGACCCTTTTGAATGATTTCTTTTCATGTCTGTGGTGTAAGTTCAAGTTTTTTAGATTTGAAAAAACCTTCTTAGCGCATATGTACCAGTTTCTGCGCTCGACTGATACCCTGTTACCTTTTCGTTACCTATTTGTTCCCTATTTGTTCCCTATTCGCTTTTTCTATATTGACCCTTTTGAATGATTTCTTTTCAGGTCCCTGGTGTTAGCTCGCGGTTAGTAGAGTTGAAAAAACCTTGTTGGCGCATATGTACCGGTTTTTGCGCTCGACTGATTCCCTGTTACCTATTCGTTACTGATTCATTCCCTATTCGATTTTTCTACATTGACCCTTTTGAATGATTTCTTTTCAGGTCTCTGGTGTTAGTTCTAAGTTTCTAGATACGAAAAAACCTTGTTAGTGCATATGTACCAATTCTGCGCTTGACTGATACCCTGTTACCTATTCGTTACTTATTCGTTTCCTATTCGCTTTTTCTGCAGAATTGGTTTTTTCATATCTACAAACCTAGAACTAACACCAGAGACCTGAACAAAATCATTCAAAAGGGTCAATGTAGAAAAAGCGAACGAATAGGTAATGAAAAGGTAACCGGGTATCAGTCGAGTGCAGAAACTGGTACATATGCGCTAACAAGGTTTTTTCAACTCTACAAACCTCGAACTTCCACCACAGACATAAAATGAAATCATTCAAAAGGGTCAATGTAGAAAAAGCAAATAGGGAACGAATAGGTAACGAATAGGTAACAGGGTATCAGTCGAGCGCAGAATTGGTACATATGCACTAACAATGTTTTTTCATATCTACAAACCTAGAACTAACACCAGAGACCTGAAAAGAAATCATTCAAAAGATGCAATGTAGAAAAAGCAAATAGGGAACGAATAAGTAACGAATAGGTAACAGGGTATCAGTCGAGCGCAGAATTGGTACATATGCACTAACAAGGTTTTTCATATCTACAAACCTAGACCTAACACCAGAGATATGAAAAGAAATCATTCAAAAGGGTCAATGCAGAAAAAGCGAATAGGGAACAAATAGGTAACGAATAGGTAACAGGGTATCAGTCGAGCGCAAAAACTGGTACATATGCGCTAACAAGGTTTTTCAACTCTACAAACCTCGAGCTAACACCAGGGACATGAAAAGGTATCATTCAAAAGAGTCCATGTAGAAAAAGCGAATAGGGAACGAATAAGTAACAAATAGGTAACAGGGTATCAGTCGAGCGCAGAATTGGTACATATGCACTAACAAGGTTTTTTCGTATCTACAAACCTAGAACTAACACCAGGGACATGAAAAGAAATCAATCAAAAGGGTCCATGTAGAAAAAGCGAATAGGGAACGAATAAGTAACGAATAGGTAACAGGGTATCAATCGAACGCAGAATTGGTACATATGCACTAACAAGGTTTTTTCGTATGTACAAACCTAGAACTAACACCAGAGACCTGAAAAGAAATCATTCAAAAGTCAAAAGGGTCAATGTAGAAAAAGCGAATAGGGAACGAATAGGTAACAGCTAGGGTATCAGTCGAGCGCAGAAACTGGTATATATGCGCTAACAAGGTTTTTTCAACTCTAAAAACCTCAAACTTACACCACAGACATGAAAAGAAATCATTCAAAAGGGTCAATGTAGAAAAGCGAATAGGGAACGAATAGGTAACGAATAGGTAACAGGGTATCAGTCGAGCGCAGAATTGGTACATATGCACTAACAAGGTTTTTCATATCTAAAAACCTCGAACTTACACCACAGACATGAAAAGAAATCATTCAAAAGGGTCAATGTAGAAAAAGCGAATAGGGAACGAATAGGTAACGAATAGGTAACAGGGTATCAGTCGAGCGCAGACTTGGTGCATATGCGCTAACAAGGTTTTTTCATATCAACAAACCTAGAACTTACACCAGAGACCTGAAAAGAAAGCATTTAAAAGATGCAATGTATAAAAAACGCATAAGGTTAGGGTTAATTAATCAATAGGTAATGAATAGGGAATAGGGAATAAGTAACAAATAGGTAACGAATAGGGAATAGGGAATAAGTAGCGAATAGGTAACGAATAGGGAATAGGGAATAAGTAACGAATAGGTAACAAATAGGGAATAGGGAATAAGTAACGAATAGGGAATAGGGAATAAGTAACCAACTTGACGACCCTCATCATCTGGCCTTCACACTTACCTGCATTTCATGCATTTGTAATAATTTTCAGACTTTGTTTTATCCACCTCACTGGCAAGATCTGATTCCTGTAAGTCCATGTTGCCTGGAAACCAATAATAATCAATTATCTTCAACTGAGCCTGTTTGATAGGTTTTGGCTATGAGAAAATCGGTGGCAATTGCCTTCATACAGATGTACTCTACAGCACTGCATTGTCACTTTTCTTTATCTTTCCAAAAACCTCAAATACACAGGTCTAATACGGGTATTTTCTATCCTGACCTACATGCTAAGTTATCGGTAGCATCGGAAATACCTGAATCGGACACGGTTAAAGCATTTCCAGTGAACTGTTAAGAAATTAATAATGCAATGAGTTACAGTACGTCTGTATGAAGGCATTAAAATGTTTTGATAAAAAATAAGATCTATCTAGCTTTAAGGAAACAATATGAGCACTGTCATGACAGAATAGCCCTAATAGCAAAATGAGTAAATGAATAAAGATTTCATTGTAATAACGGCACTTCAATTTTTTCTTACAGCAGACCTCAGCATGTAAGATAAAGAAATCTTAGTACAACATCTTTAGCAGTTACAACTCTTATACCTGATTGCATGTTCTCCGCCAAACGTTTTAATTTGTACGTTCTGTACACCGGACTAAAGTCTTCCATGACTCCGCCCATCTGATTGAATATGTGTAACTGTCGCATAAAGCCATCGTTTGGTCTGAAAACAAAATAAAAAGTTTACTGAGAATGCACCTGTCAATATTTTGCCCCATACTTACTGCAATTTTGTTAAGTATGGAGTGGGATGTCCTCGACCCACACATACTTACTTAGTTACAAGAAAAATATCTCCCCTCCAAAATAAATAAAAATATTTTGCCCCAGGAGGGTAGGGGTAGGCTGACCAGGGATATTAGACAATTTGTCTTTTTGGGGTATAGTTCCTCACCATGGATGCAAACATTTTTCCTAAATCCCCCACAGAGACAGATGCTACTTCTCCACTACTGGGATTTATTAAAAATCCGGCCACAGTATATTTTCCTGGACCCGGAATCATTCAGCGTGTCAAAGTCCCAATTATCAGGAAATGTTTTCTGTCTATGGCCCTGTGTATTCCGGCCGCCCCTCCCCTTGACGTCAAACATTAATAAGTGCATTAACAAAGTTATTGTCCTTTTGAATATTGTCAAACAAAATTACATTGGCATGCACCAACCTACGCCACTTTCTTCCTACGCAATCCCTTACTCGTTTAATGGGCATGTGATAATCACAAGTGCAGTCGGACCTCGTTTATTTGACAACCTTCTTTCCGAACACTTGATATCATCTGAAATAAATATCAGGTCCAGATGTATCTTCAAATTGAAATGGGCTAATCAACACCATGTATCATTCGAAATAAAATTTCAGACCCGATGAATTCCAATCAACGAGGTCCGACTGTACATTGAAAATCACTCATTTGCAGATTTGTACAAATATTCATGAGTTCCAGATTAATTATGTCGGACTATAAAACTTTTACCATAGAAAAGGTTAGATAATGGAAATTAATAAACATTTGCAGTCATTTCTTTCAGAAGTTAAGAAATTAAATTTTACACTGTGCAATTCAAAAACAAATGGCAATATTTCAAGTCGGATATTTCATGACTACAAAAAAGTTCGAACAAGACATAGAAGCGAGAAATACATTATGGGTCACATCATTATTTGAATGATTAGCATTGCTAACTAACCTTACTCTTCCCCTGTACTTTTTGATCATCTTCAAAGCCGACTTGGCCGAGATTTTCTGACTGTTCATCAAGTAAGCGGTGGCAACCGTTACACTACGAGACATACCAGCGACACTGAAATAACGCAACCCGACATTAATGGAACAGTCAATTGACAATGAAATACATATATCCAGTAAAACCTCACTTAAAGACCACCTCATTAATAAGACCACAATTTTCAAGTCCATCTTCACTGTTTTGCTCTTTATTTAACCTCAAGATTAAAACTACCTCAATAAGAATATCATTTTTCAAGGGTCCAAAAGGTGGTCTTATTATTGAGGTTTAACTGTATATCATGGTCACAACATACGGAAAAGTTCAACATTTAGTACAGATATTTGTAAACAAACAAAATTCGAGGGTTCAGTGCAAGACTATACTAACTCCTATATAAATACATAGGAGTTAGTATAGTCTTGCGCTGAACCCTCGAAATGAGTGCGGAAAGAAAACCTGTTTTCTTTTATTCAGTTATAAATGTTTTGGCCAAAAAAAATCATAGTTCCGTTCAAGGTCTCCTGTCCAAAAAAAAGAGGGTAGGTAGGTAGGTAGGAAAGTTTTTTTTTTTTTTTGGTTACTGAAGTTGTTGCTGTCATTAAAGCCCCTAAAATTTGACTATCTTCTACATGTACATATGTTTTTTAAAAAATGGAAAGGAGGAAAATTATCCCCAATAAAAAGTTTAGGGTCGGAGAGTAAACAAGAGGGTAGGTCGGGAGACCAGAAACGGAACTTTTTTTTTTGGCCTTTGTATCTTACCAGTGAATGAGAACCTTTCCCTCTGGCATGCTTGCAGCTTCATCGATAAAGATGAAAAACTTTTGAAAATGTGACAATAAATCTTCAAACTCCATATCCAAACATTGATGATACAAATACTTGAATCCACTGTCATCCTGTAATGTATGAATGACTAAATATTCAATAGTGCAATGACAGGTATAACATGTATATGAGGAGATATACAGGTGTGATGGCAATTTTAGGTAAAAATCATACTTTTCAGCTTTCTTGTAACCATTGTGTTTCAAATACAGAAAAATTGAAATTGAATTTTCAAAGAAGTTTTAAAGTTAAAACTTATTTATTTTACATCGATTGTCAACTTAATAACATTTACAAGTATATCACGTTACCTTTTTTAGTTTCACATAATTTCACATTTCTTGCGCGCTAAATGACCAAAGCTGTCGATGCGCCATAAAACAACATGATAATAATAATTAAAACTTAAACTAATCACTCTTGATGACTGCTGCCTGGCTACCAACCAGAACTCGCGCCAAATTTAGGAATTTCCTGATTAAACCATGCTCATCACGTGGCTTAAACTCACGACCTTCGGATCAGGAGTCAGGTGCTCTACTGCCCCTACTTATGAATTATCCTAATATTCAAAGAAATAATGATTGTTTTAAAGATGGTACTATGAAATTCACAATGGTCCTACAGTCAGTGAGGTATTTTATTCCTACTACAAGTTTTAAGAATACAGATACAGAAAGTGTTTGCTAACAACAAAGCAGTTTAAGGAAAGCCTCATACATATAACTGTTATAAGTGATATAGAAATAGATATACCATTTTAATAGTTTATGGAGTCAATGCTACATTCGAGAAGAAAGAGTTTACATGCAAAACGTGAACATTACATTAATAATTCAGAAGTTTGTCATATAAAAAATATCATCAAGTTTAATTACAGTCAGACCTCGTTCACTTAGTCGAATTCATTGGGTCCAAAATATTATTTCGAATAACACATGATTTAAATTCAACGTAAGAAGAATACACCGGGACCTGATGTTTCTTTTGGATGACACCGAGTATTCGGATTGAAGGTTGTCGAATAAACAAGGTCCGACTGTAATTGAAACTAATGCAATTGAAAGCTGAATAGTCAATGAGATTGAGAACTTCAGAGAAGAGAGAGGTTTGTCAAAAATATTGTCAGTATTCTTGAAGAAAATATATACATAGCAGTCACTGAAATCTAGGACATCATCAAAATTCAAATTGCTTTAATTTCAATATTAAAAACCCTCCTAAATATGAAAACCCAAATCGATTTTATAAAAACTAGGACAAGTTCAATTTTAAGATATTTCAAATGTAAATACGGTCAATAGAATCTGTTACCTTTATCCATTTTAATGGTGCGTTATCCACTGTGACAATGTGAGTTATGTTTGCATCATTTCTACGTTGAAGGGATTCTGCAGCATCTCTGTCTCCCACATATAAAACTGTGTCTCCAATTCTGTCCATCTTTGAGGGTTTTATTTTTGTAGTTTCAGCTTACGTTGCGAAATTTCATCTAAAGATCAAGCCCAATCGAGTTTTGTGAACAACAGATAGTTATGAATAAGTGATGATATACACAATTATCAGACTACCCTAAACAAATTACTACAGGTATCCGAAATTTTTAATCCGAATACAGCAATTATTCTCGCGAAAATATGTGACAAACTACAAAATAATCGTTTCTACAAAAATCTAACAAATATGGGTACTGCACAGTACGAGACTCACGCTATAAAAGATCATACAAATACCACGTAAAATCCTGTGCAGAGTTTGTCCAATTATGATAACATGATCTAATTGCGCAAGAAAATGTAACGTTATCCTGTTCGGAACGGGAGGGAAGTACTTTATACCTAACTTTAAAAATGCTCTTCAAATGAAGACACATATTGTACTTAAAATATAAACAAACAACCTGACAACGATTTAAAATGGCATTGCCATTGGTTTACATTAATAGAACTTTTACTGGCAAAGACATCGAGAATAAATTTCTCCAAGCATGTGACAAAGGTGATATTTCGACTGTGAACAAAATTTTACGACTTAATGTGTCCCCAAACACGAAAGACGACATGGGGAAAAGTGCATTGGCACGAGCTTGTAAAGGTAGAAATTTATTCATCAACGATTTTAATATTATCGCAGGGATTTCTCTGACGCAGAAATCTCGAGTCCCTGACTCCCTTTTCTTTCTAGGGAGTCCCATTTTTCATTTACTCTGCATCCCTAGGACCCCTAAAATAAACCCTTGTCAAGTATAAACTGCATATCTAGGACCCTATAACATTTACTAAGGACCCCAAATTTGTCAAACACGAGGGTCCAAGGACTCGCACCTAAAAACCCTGTTATCTACATGTTTATCTGAGGCGCATTTTTAAAGGTAGGAAAAATATAATTCTACCTAGCACTACATAGGGAAAGAAACGTTGGCTTTTCTTAAACATAGGAAAAGTCGCCCCTATCTTTAGATAGGTAGTGTGATCTGACAGTGCTAGCTTTGCTAAACAAAAGGGTCATACGTCCCAGGGGAATAAAAAATAATACAGTTAACCTCAATAATAAGACCACTCTTGGGACCCATGAAAATGGTCTTCTTATTGAGGTGGTCTTTATTAATATTGAGGTTGAATAAAGAGCAAAACAGTAAAAATGGACTTATAATTGTGTTCTTAATTGGAGGAGGTCTTATTACTGAGGTGGTCTTAAGATGAGGTTATACCGTATTCATATTTGATCTTTTTATTGCAGTTAGATTGTGATTAAAGGTATCTGTTCGAGGGAGGCATATTGGTCAAGGGGTAGAGCGCCTGACTCCTGATCTGAAGGCTATTTGGGTTTGAATCTCACTTTTGGCAAGATTGAACCTCTAACTTCCAAATCTGTGAATTACTTACCCAGAAATCGGTCATCGATTAATTAAAGTTGCTATACTTTTAATTTCTTTCACTATTATAAATGAATTTAAATTAATTAGTTCACCCTTGTGTATACGCTGTATGTTGTGTTCCATTACAGGAGGCCATGCAGAGATTGTAAGAATGCTGATAGAAGCTGGTGCAGATGTCAATTACAGAATGTCTGGACTAGTCAGTTCATTTCACATAGCCGCTAAAGGTAAAATACCGTAATCTTCTCCCATTAAATGATAACCTTGAATCAAATCTTTGAACATATACATGTACTGTATAAAATCTTTGTTGACTACAGCTATCACAGAATTTTAAGCAGCACTCAATAATATTTCTTACCAATGGTTTTATAGCACTACTGCTTAGCATCGTTTCTTCAATGGCATTAAATAAAGAAGTAATGGCGTTGAGTATACATGTATTTAAGTAGAGTGTACTATGTGATGTCAATGTTTGGGCTCTTGTTACTCCAATTATGTATGCTTGAACACCTGGCTTAATATTGATGTTGGATAAGAGCAAAACAGTGAAAACGGGCTTGAAAATAGTATTCTTAATTTTGAGGTGGTCTTATTAGCGATGTGGACTTTTAAGAGAGGTTTTGCTGTATTACTGTTGTAATGTTTTTTACCTAGATGCTGTATATTATTTTACAGGTTGTCACATTGACGTGGTCAAGCATCTTATATTAAATGGTGCCACACTTGATGCAAGGACTACCGCAGGTTTAACACCGATCGATTTCGTTAAACACGAGTCTGAAATCTGGAACGTGATTAATGATGCTTTTCGAGGTGAATTGCCCGAAATTGAAGAAATTCCCGATGTTCCTGAAATTCCCGACTACGCCCTACCCGAGGGAGCAGAGCCGAAGAAAGGCAAGAAAAAAGGCAAAAAGGGGAAAAAGGGAGCCAAAAAAGGTGGAAAGAAAAAAGGTGGGAAAAAGAAAGGAGGAAAAAAGAAAAAGAAGAAGTGATACAAACCTGTTGTAATTTTTTTAAATGATGGACTTATTTGTGATGAGACCTGCCCTGCGTTCAGTTATGGCTAAGAGTTGAGAACGTGTTGTATTGATTCCCTTTCCCATCGTATTACATTGACTGCACACGGGGAACCAAATTGCAAAATGTGAGCTGCAATTACCTTTACTGAACGCAGGGCTGTTCAAAATAATTTGATTTAGCCTTCATTCTAGCTGTATTGAATGTGCCATTGAATTGTCTATAGTATGGACCACAGGAGATTGTCACAAGTTCTCTCCCTTTATCCCTTCTAGAGTTCTCTCCCTTTATCCCTCAATAATAAGACCACCTTTGGTACCCTTGAAAACTGGTCTTATTATTAAGGTGGTCTTAATATTGAGGTTGTTACTATCAGTCTAAATGGACTCGAAAATTGTGGTCTCAATTTTGAGGTGGTCTTAATATTGAGGTAGTCGTTAGGTGAGGTTTTACTGTACTGTATATACCTTTACTATATAGTGGGATCAAGGGAGAGAACTCTGGAAGGGATAAAGGGAGAGAACTCATGACAATTTTCTGTGGTATGGACAACATTGTCATGTTTTATGGTGTATGTTGTTTTAGTGCATTTGTATATGAATGTGGTGTATAAATCATGCAATTTGACTGCGATACATAATGTATATTTGTATAAAGTTCAACTTATGTCGTTCATAAATGTTTACATTTTTATTACATGTTTGATATCAAAGGATAATTATCTGTATTTATTTTAGTTATAATATCAATAATATAAATAAAAAATAAATATACTAGTTGTATACTTGATGTCAGTTCATTATGTGGCTTTACACCCTCACGGGGATATACCGAGTACAGCAACTGGTATACTGAATCCAGCATCTGATATACTGAGTACAATGACTGGTATACTGAATCCAGCATCTGATATACTGAGTACACAAACTGGTATACTGAATCCAGCATCTGATATACTGAGTGCACAAACTGCTATACTGAATCCAGCATCTGATATACTGAGTGCACAAACTGCTATACTGAATCCAGCATCTGATATACTGAGTGCACAAACTGCTATACTGAATCCAGCATCTGATATACTGAGTACACAAACTGCTATACTGAATCCAGCATCTGATATACTGACTGCAGCAACTGGTATACTGAATCCAGCATCTGATATACTGAGTACAACAACTGATATACTGAGTACAACAATTGATATACTGAGTACAACAATTGATATACTGAGTACAACAACTGATATACTGAGTACAACAACTGATATACTGAGTACAACAATTGATATACTGAGTACAACAACTGATATACTGAGTACAACAACTGATATACTGAGTACAACAATTGATATACTGAGTACAACAATTGATATACTGAGTACATTAACAACTGATATACTGAGTACAGCAACTCATATACTGAGTACAACAACTGATATACTGAGTAAAACAATTGATATACTGAGTATAACAATTGATATACTGAGTACAACAACTGATATACTGAGTACAGCAACTGATATACTGAGTACAACAATTGATATACTGAGTACAACAATTGATATACTGAGTACAACAACTCATATACTGAGTATAACAATTGATATACTGAGTACAACAACTGATATACTGAGTACAGCAACTCATATACTGAGTACAACAATTGATATACTGAGTACAACAACTGATATACTGAGTACAACAATTGATATACTGAGTATAACAATTGATATACTGAGTACAACAACTGATATACTGAGTACAACAATTGATATACTGAGTATAACAATTGATATACTGAGTACAGCAACTCATATACTGAGTACAACAATTGATATACTGAGTACAACAACTCATATACTGAGTATAACAATTGATATACTGAGTACAACAACTCATATACTGAGTATACCAATTGATATACTGAGTACAGCAACTCATATACTGAGTACAACAATTGATATACTGAGTACAGCAACTCATATACTGAGTACAACAATTGATATACTGAGTACAACAACTCATATACTGAGTACAACAATGGATATACTGAGTACAACAATGGATATACTGAGTACAGCAACTCATATACTGAGTATAACAATGGATATACTGAGTACAACAACTGATATACTGAGTACAACAATGGATATACTGAGTACAACAACTCATATACTGAGTACAACAATGGATATACTGAGTACAACAATGGATATACTGAGTACAACAATGGATATACTGAGTACAACAACTGATATACTGAGTACAACAATGGATATACTGAGTACAGCAACTCATATACTGAGTACAACAATGGATATACTGAGTACAACAATGGATATACTGAGTCCAGCAACTCATATACTGAGTATAACAACCAGAATACTGAATCCAGAATCTGATATACTGAGTACAGCAACTCATATACTGAGTACAACAACTGATATACTGAGTACAGCAACTCATATACTGAGTACAACAATGAATATACTGAGTACAACAATGGATATACTGAGTACAACAACTGATATACTGAGTACAGCAACTGATATACTGAGTACAACAACTGATATACTGTGTACAACAACTGATATACTGAGTACAGCAACTCATATACTGAGTACAGCAACTCATATACTGAGTACAACAATGGATATACTGAGTACAACAACTGATATATTGAGTACAGCAACTCATATACTGAGTACAACAATGGATATACTGAGTACAACAACTGATATACTGAGTACAACAATGGATATACTGAGTACAGCAACTCATATACTGAGTACAACAATGGATATACTGAGTACAACAACTGATATACTGAGTACAGCAATGGATATACTGAGTACAACAACTCATATACTGAGTACAACAATGGATATACTGAGTACAGCAACTCATATACTGAGTATAACAACCAGAATACTGAATCCAGAATCTAATATACTGAGTACAGCAACTCATATACTGAGTACAACAACTGATATACTGAGTACAACAATGGATATACTGAGTACAGCAACTCATATACTGAGTATAACAACCAGAATACTGAATCCAGAATCTGAAATACTGAGTACAGCAACTGATATACTGAGTACAACAATGGATATACTGAGTACAGCAACTCATATACTGAGTATAACAACCAGAATACTGAATCCAGAATCTGATATACTGAGTATAACAACCAGAATACTGAATCCAGAATCTGATATACTGAGTACAACAATGGTATGCTGATAACAACAAATGATATACTGAGTACAACAGCCAATATATTGAGTCCATCAAATTGTATACTGAGTACAATAACTTATGTACATGTGCTGAGTATGCAGCAAATGATAAACTGAGTACAGCAACAAAATATACTGAGTCCAGCAAACGGTATACTAATGCAGCGACTTGTATGCTAATGCTTTACGGCATCTGATTTTATTCATCCATATGCGTGTATTCGTGCGATTGTTGTCTCAATTTTAACGAGTGTTTGCCTATTCTAAAGATGATGGTCTTAATCTTCGATCCCCGTTCCTCATTGTCTCCATGGTTGTTGTTTGATCATCAGCCAGACATTTGCTTGTTTCTGCATTCTTGCACCTCCTCGATCCATAATTTGTCGTAGGCTGTTGCTTTCCTGGGATCTATGTCGGAAGACATTGTGGCGTTCACTGTAACAGCTTAATCTTTCTCACTTTATTTGTTGTACTTGTATAACATGACGTATATGTTTGCATAATTTTATATTTCATCTGCGTTGGATAGTATACTGAGCAATTTCTTTTAACGACAAAATCCGTGATATTCCAATTATAATGAATGCAAAATGATTCGGATCGGTTTTGAATGGGGAATCCCAGCATCAGGTAAGCCGAAATCGAATGACTTACCTACCGGCTCCCTCGTATGAATTTGGTCCTTAAAATCACTTATAGACAGATTGAGCCCTCCTCCCACGTAACATGAACCAATGTTATAAACATGAAGTATATGTTCCATTTGTCATTATGTTTTCTTGACCTTGTTTGTGTTACTTCTAAAGATGACGACGTGTGGACTTTTGACAAACATACATGACGTCTTTTGCAAGAAGAAGAACTATTTAAGGCACTGTTTTATATGGTTCACCTAGTATTGTGTAATTGCCTATAGTAAATATACAATATAATATCATGTGAATCACTATCATAATCGGTGTATCCGATGCAATTTGCATGAATTGTCTGGCTTCATGATTCGTCTGAAAAATTGTCTACAAAGACACGTAGTGACGTATAACAGAATTTCAAAGTGCAAAGACGTTGACGTTTTTTTCAAAGTGCACATAATATAAACATTGAGATCATCAGACAGTTCGCATCTTTAGTTCTAGGGGAGAAATGTGTTGGCGTGTCGAAGGCTCGATCAAACTCCTTTGAAATTACATGTTTATGGTGAAGCAGAAGAAGAAGGAGAAAAAGAAGAAGAAATTTTATTTCACAACATGTTATATACAATACACTTTTGAAATGGACCGTAATGGTCCATGTTCAAAATAGACATAATATCATGTACAGTTTTCATTAACATAATAGACGACAGTCAGTTTAACATGGATACTTAAATATACTTTAATTCAAAGGAGTAGGTTCACTTGACACCAAAATCGGCCCTGTGTCAGATTCTTTTGAAAACGTTGTTGTGATAACACCCTTTGATGAAATTTACAAAACAGATTTTTTTAAACTTTAGTATTGAAACTGTTACCATGGCAACCAAAAAGAATTGTTGGCAAAAATATGAAAAAACTAATTTTTCCTAACATTTTTCCTTACATTATTGAACATAACCATAGCAACAGAAGAATGAAAATCACAAAAACACCTCAATAAATTTCTACTTTCATCTTACATGGAAATAATAAAATTACAAGTCATGACACCAAAATATTTTTGTTTCTCCAATTGTTTGTGCGTTGTAGTGTTTCCGTTGCTATGGCAACTGTATACTTTGTTGCAAATTACAAAATACACTTTTGCATTGGAAATTGATAATCAATCGTTTTGTGAAAATTTCATAACATTCTGACACAGGGCCGATTTTTGGGTTAAGTGAACCTACTCCTTTGTTCATCAAAGGATGATAGAAAGGAAATACAGAAAATAGCACATAATGCGATACTGTCCCGAAGTCCTCGTTTATTCAGTGTAGTCTCCGTAATTGTTCACATGATACTTTTGGCTTATTATATACGTATACATGTATATAGACAAGACCATCTATGAAATACCCTAAATGTAAATTAACTATGTAGAAGAGCGTATAGCTGTTGCAAAGCATTGTATAGTATGCATCCACAAATATGATTTCGTTTTGACCTTTGGGTAGTCAGTTCATAGACTAATTTATACGTCGTGTTTCAGGCCAATCATCGTCTTTTCTAAATAAAATACTGATACATTGTGCAGTACATGTATTATCTATACATACGTGTATTATCGCAGTGTTTTATGTGTATACATAGTCCGTTTTTATGAACTCCAGGACGGTTGAAAACACACTGTGCGGAAGTCAGCCAATTAAAACACGTTTTGGAAAATATTGACCAATAAATATCGTTTACACAAAAACGGTATTGTCAAATAATTTTGTATCCGACGAGACAATGTACATGATGTATTGTGACTTATTCCTGGCATAGAAATAACTATTCTAAGTTATTTGCGCCATCAGACAGGGAGGCCGCAACGTGTAAATAGTTCATACGAATGTAATCAACTAGTGGTCGATTTATTTCAATATACATTATATAAGATAAGTGTATTTATGTCTCACTTTTGTACATGGTTGGTACAAATATAAAATGATACAAATGTAATTCATCCACATCACCACTCAATCTGAAATGAGAAAAAGATAAAAGAAATAAACTTACAAAAACACATACATAAAATCAGAATCAAGATAAAAACCCTCATTATGGTAATAACATAAGAAAACGTCCTTATAAGAAGTCAGTATTAACATGTAAAACATTAACTGTACATATATATATATATAAACATTCCTATATTAATTATGTGACAAAAATTAAGAATTTTATATTACGCCAAACTGATCTAAAACATTTATTGTGTTAAAATTGAATATATATACCCTTATATATGGTAGTACTTATATGTCATTATCGAAAAATATCGGCATATAAATTATGTGTTTAATTACATGAAGTAACATGCATGATGTATTTATAAATATGTATAAAGGTCAGGCAAGAATAACTATACTATCCGTTTTGTAAAACCGTAAACATTAGAATTTAAAGGGCACACATTCAAAATACGACCATTATATTTAACGAAATCTTGTCAGAGAAGCAAAACATTGGCTTTCGTACATTAATTTATTCTTATTAATGTATTTTAGCAATAACCCAGATATGCTATTTTTTAAGTTGAGAAAAGGAGAAATGAACATCCGTTTAAACGAGAGATGCACTGATAAAATATCAATATTATCATGTATCATTTGCCCTTGCACCTCCTCGGTGCCTGATATTGTCTGGACTATTGTTTCCCCCGGGGGTGTGTATGTGGCGTTCCATGTGGCAACGTAAACTGGACCCTTTTCATACGTACACATGTGAAGTGAATAAATTGTTCACGTGAATTTAAAAAAATGTTAATAATATTAAACCAACAACAAAATTAAAGCAAAACAAAAACAAATCAACATATAGTTCATGGACGCACTTCAAATGTGTATGCATTCCTTTTCTATGTGGTCCCTGAAGGTATTTTGATGTTCATCTTGACAAAAACAAAATACACATTATTTTGTGGCTTTTGCCAAGCTAAATGTAAATTCCACACATTCTCCACCACTTCGAAACCAGTTATAAAAAACTTCAATTTGATCAATTTATTAAAACGTGGACTTATTGTCATAATAGATGGGCTTTCTGCACACGATGGACCCCTATCCTGTATATCACTATTTGATTTTTTTGCATTTGGCGTTTTAATTTTTTTAAATTCTGATCATAAAATGAAGACACGGTCCGGCATTGGCCGTAGAAACATCCTTTACTGCACCGATCGACGAATTTTCCAAAAATATTGGAACAAAAACGCATCCTGTGAATTATTGTAAATGCACAAATGATAATCTGTCTTTTGAGGTACGAAAACGGAGTATTACGAAAGTGTTTGAGGACGAATCTCTGATCGGCTCGTCTTAAGTGTAATTTAGTAAAAAACAATATACCTAGTGCTTTTTCTCGAAAAAAATCTTATTAAGATACGAATTATTTATTTTTGGTAGAAGATCTAACGAATAAACGTTTAAATAAATATCTCGCCCGACGTGATACTGAACTCGAGATTTCATCGCCATGATGGATTTGTAATCAAAGGGATTCGTAGTAAATTAGTTCATAATTGGATTTGTAACATGTGAATCATTCGATAGTTGTCGTGACTTACTTGTATACCAAAATGAGTTGGGGATTAGATTTATGGGTAAGTAAAACAAACACAAACATTTGCCAATCGTTTGTGTAAACAAATATTTACTAAATTTAGTCGAATTTAGTTCAACCGGAAACAGGAAGAGTTTTGGAGACAATTTAGTATTTTCACTCAATTTGCAAGTCTTAGTGATTGACATATCAAATTGTCACAATGAGCATAATAAATTCCAAATGCTATCCCCGTTTAATAATGTATTATTGGCTTACTGTGTATTTATTGACTGATAAGTGCCTTACTTAGTCCATTTGTCATCTGTCAAAAATCAGACTCGGGTTTATTGACCATTTAAAGTCATTGATAGTTTTGACATTAATAAGCTTGTGCAGTTTATGTGATAAATGTGTTGGCTATTCCAAGCTTAAGTTTATCCTTTTCATTGTAGATAAGAAAGTTACACAATGAAATAATAAAATGTAGCTGCACACGAATTCCAGACGTTTCACCCCCAAGTCGTTTCCACCCCAAGACGTTTCACCCCAAGTCATTTCCTCCCAAGGCGTTTCACCCCCAATTTTAATAGACCCTAGACGTTTCACCCCACACACAAAATTTGACAAATAATTAACCTCTTGTCTTAAGTATACAATCATCTGTCCAAGCTTGTAATATACAATTAGGGGTTCCATTTGACCATGAAGTTGACATTTTGACCCCTGGAATTTCCAGAAAGTCACATTAAGACCCTAAGGATTCTGGCTGAAGGGTCAGGTTTTCTCTAAATTGTAGGTATTTAGGCTTTAAAATGGTAAAAATCCAGTCAAACATGATCAAAATGACACCTGAGATTCAGTACCGAGTTCAGTAGTTGCGGAACCCCTGTACAATGACATTTGTAAGTGGTGCCTTGGATTTTCATCCAAATTTATTATGGTGTTATTATATTATGAGAAGAGTATTTTATAAATCGCTCTTGACCCTAATACCATGGCTAATCAGAAGTGGTATCACTCAAGGATTTTGGTGTCAGTGATCTTTGAACCCATGATGACCCTAAAAAAAATTGTTAATGATATCACCTTTGCTTTTTGGTGTGTCATGTTTGCCATTGTTATTTATTAACCTTAGATGTTTTAGGTTTTATACGAATTATGATTGCAAATTTGTTTTACTGTTTTCTTTCAGTCAAATTATGTAAAACAATTACATGAAATCATACATACAATGGGGGGGGGGGCAAAATGGCAATTAACTGACTTGGGTTGATCAATATTACCATAAACAGAAATGAGTCTGTTTAAGTAAACTTTAACTAATACCCAAATATTCTGAATGACAAATAAGTTTCAAGTCACAGATATGTGGAAGAGTTTCCACCTTTTACATACAGTAGATGCTTTTTCCTAACTGAATGTAGCTGTTGTTTTCCCAACTGCCTTCATTGACAGTTCCCGTTTTTCTTTCTAACTTGGTGTCATTTATGTCTTCTTGAAGTATGGAATACTGAAGTTATTTTGAGTTCAATTTTTTTTGTTAAGATTGTTTTTGCTTTGAAATTGAGGAAAATTGTTTTTGCTTTGAAATTGAGGAAAATATACCTATTTCGCTTATGGAATAGGAGGCTTCTAGATTAAGTCCTGCAGTTTTGTTTCATAATGTGAGCCCACTACTGGTAATTTTACTTATCTGTCCTGTATGGTTTTTTTCATCAGGGTTTACGTCATTTTTCAGTCACAATTTTCAGTCATATACGGTGACCAGTTGACCCAACCAGTTTTCTTGGAATAAATTATCAACCGGTACTAGCTTGCTCTTTCACAAGCAACTGACAAACTTCTCCACATGTGAAGGACATGACCATAGCCACGGAAGAACATAACTTGCCCAACCTTGGAATCGAGCCCGAATCTGCTGTGTGTCTTGTCTAGTGCTCTACCGACTAAGCTAGCTAGACAGGCATGTTTTCTGTCCAGACAAACACATGAAAACAAGTTGCTTACAGTCTGAAATGCAGTTTACCTCAGCCGCATGTCAAACAAGTATCTGTTCTATGTCATTCCTCACTCTTTTCCAAACAAGCAATAAATCATTTTTCTGGGTTTCCATTCTGAACTTCATTCCAGGTGCTTGCCTGTACAAAACTTAGTTCAAGCTTAATCAGAATGATAAATGTGCATTCAGGTATAGATAATAGAAGCAGGGGTCTCAATAATATATATGCTACATGAAATAGACTTAATCGGGCCACTGTCCATGAACGTTTTACGCTCTCTCGAGATATATAAGTGAGTACACTTTTCGCTCAGTTCACAGAGCATGTGTTATTTTCATTTGACATAAACTCAGTTTCACTGAAATAATTATTACTTCCCTTTATTACGTTCATTTTTTTGTTTAAGTTAAACAAAAAATACCGAACAGCGTCGTCAGCTCGAAGAATATTACGCAGGTTGTGACTTCTAGACTCATAGACTCGCAGCATCGCAACATCGCAACAATTCCTGCAAAGTATTTAAAGATGCTAAAACACAATCATTATCATACATGTAGAATGCACATTCAGTATAAAAAAATCATTTAAAATGAGTGCTTCAAACTTACTTGCTGTAAAATTTAACATCATTTAAAGGTAAACATTAGTCATGGTATACACAAAAGTAGTCCTGACTCTAAGCGTCAACTTGCATTCATTCCTACTTTTTCATCAGCAGAGTAGTATGTCGGATAAGTTCTAGAATTTTTTAAACATGGTTTTGGAGATTTTCTTGCTGAAGAAGACAATAGGATGTTTAGTTGTCAGACTCCTTTGCTGAAAGTGTGACCAACCTTCTCAACTGATGACTGAAAAGGTTGGCCTATGCTTCAGTGATACCTGCAAGTGGCTGCGGAAACAAATAACCTGTCAACTAAATGATCCAATTGCTTCAAGGTGTATGGTAATCAAATAAAGAAAGCTGCAAAGTTAACATATTTCCTTAATAATTCCTATTTTTCATCATTGACTTCAAATTGTTTCCTACATTTTTTCTTGTTTTCTGTGACTTTCATTCCTAGTGTTCTCCTACTCCTAGTATTTTGGTATATAATGCTGTAATGCATATATACATGAACAAAACAGAACAACAATATTTGTAGATGTCTGAGTTTCAGTCTTAAAATGTTCGTATATTATAAGGCCCCAGGCAAAGATAAGCGTGTCAATAAGGTTACAAAGTATTGTTAGGCCTAATTTTTTTTATTGTTTCCTGTGACCCGACCGACCCTATTTTTTGCCGCCGACCTTAAACAATTTTTGCCCCCAAAAAAATCTATCTATCGAAGGTAAAATTTGGCGTAGACTTATGTAGCAGATTCGAAAGAGATATCTGTCCAGTGAATGAAAGATTAGTAATATGAACTTTGTGTTTGACACAAACTAGTGTTTGGTTAAAAACAAAAACTATTTAGCCTACCTATTAGGTACCCTATTTTTTTTCTCAATGTCGTTGGAAACAAACAACTTTTTTTAGGCCTTATTGCAAAACTTAAAATAAATTAGTCCTGCATGGATCAGCAAAACTGCTCTTGGCAACTTAACTGTACACATTCTACATCAATGTGATGTCAGAGCGTATTTACAATAATACATTTGTATTGACTTTGTTTATATGTTTGTTAAAATCAACATCAAATTGGAATTATTTTATATAGATATAAAATACATTCATGTGTTGAATTGGAACAAAAATATGAAGAGCTACACGATATATGATGAACATTTAATTAAAAAATATTATCTTAAATAAGTTGAAATGTATTGCAACAAAATCCACACTCAAATACGGTAAATATCTACTTTATGTCCGTACATAGATTTTGAGTTACACATGAGTTTAAATATTTTATAAATTTCTGATAAAGATCTAATACTGTATTTTACTCAAATAAGATGTATAAAAGCAGTGAGTGAAATAAAGTAAATATTTAAAGATATATCTTGCTCATCTGAACTTAATTTTTTTTTAATGGGCTTCATCCAGTATTTTTGTTACATATTCTAAAACGTCATTAATAAGAACCATTGCCATGTAAGTATACACCGTTTAAAACAATATTGTTTAATCATATTAGTCACAGACAAAACAGGTAAAAAAACACACCCTTGTTAAAAACTGGATTTAAAAATTCTTTATGACGATACAAACCTCTTTTTTGCCAAATATAGAGAAATACATTATAAATTGAGAATGCATATATATTTATTGAAGTTTTAACTAGATAAATTATATTTTTCATGATTGTTTAAGGTAAATGAACAAAATAATTGAAATTACGTGGTTAAAGATGGTACATACCTCGACTAAGTCATGCTCACTACACATAGTTTGTAATGATCATGATTCGCTGAGTGTTAGATTCATTCAATTAAACCACAGTCTGATATGTCACTTATTTTATTGATGAATAGCTGTAAGGGTTTGCCGTACAAGTTTGAATCTACTGTCATATATATGTATACTTGTGCTCGGCTAGATTGCCCCCGAGCCCTGATCTTATCATATAGTTTATATGATTATTTCCGGGTTTCAGTGTAACAGTCAGTGTGTTTCATTGGATTTTGGATGTTTTATATTAAAATTGTGTTTGGTCTGTGTGAGAAAAAACACAGTTTGATGATATCATAGTGTTGTTCGTGGATTATACATATTTTGGTGTGTTAGGTGTCGTTCATGCAAAAAAATAACTTTTTGTCGGAAAAAGTGTGTTTAAACATTGTCAAATTTTCCGTAATTAGAACAAACACTGCACACTTTCTTGAAACAAACACTATATTGTCAGTTGACAAGCATTTTAATGTTTTGTCATATTTTTTAAGTGAGCGTGCCATTGTCATCAACATTGGCTAAATCGTTTTTTCGTGTATCACTTTGTCCTGTTACAAGGGAAAGTCATTTATCTGCACCTTGGACAGAGGTTAACTACGTTATCAATATCATATTGTTGTTTTGCACGGAAATAATTTCAATCAAAATGTTACAATAAAATCGCGCTTTTAATAGTGTTGTTTACTGTTATTGTTTGGACATAAACGATCAATGTTTACAAATAGATTTTGTGTTTGCGATTTCACACTATGACTGCGTAGTGGTTTAACATTACATGACTGCGTGAATAGTTTAGTGTTCTTATATTAGTGAATCCATCTTATCTATGGGATTGAGTTATACCTGTGTGACATTGTAAAGTACCCCACAATGAGTAAATATAGAATCAATGATAAGTATAATACGGTGACCGATGACGGTATTGAGCCCAAGTTAACCAAGAAGTATAGACGTAAATCGTCAACTAAAGCTGATCTCCATCCGAGGAGTCGGAGTTTAAGTTTGGGCTCGTCGTTTAGTGCGCCTCAGTTGATGGTGGTGGAAATATCCGAGTCCATCAGATCGCCGAAGTCACCTGTCGGGAAAGGTGACAGCATGGAAAATTCGGATGTATTTCAGTTTCGTCATCTTGCCGCTAAAGGCAATCCACTAGTGTATGATAATATGTATGGATACAAGGTTGGTTGGATTTAAGTTCATTCAGTTTCATTCATTGAAAGTAGGAATCAAGCAAGCAATTTTCCTCTAGTGCCTTACGTTTTACGTCGTTTTCCCGGAGGTCTGTGTGAGGAGGGTTTTCCCGGAGGTCTGTGTGGGCAGGGTTTTCCCGGAGGTCTGTGTGGGCAGGGTTTTCCCGGAGGTCTGTGTGGGCAGGGTTTTCCCGGAGGTCTGTGTGGGCAGGGTTTTTTCCGGAGGTCTGTGTGGGCAGGGTTTTCCCGGAGGTCTGTGTGGGCAGAGTTTTCCCGGAGGTCTGTGTGGGCAGGGTTTTCCCGAAGGTCTGTGTGGGCAGGGTTTTCCCGGTGGTCTGTGTGGGCAGGGTTTTCCCGGAGGTCTTTGTGGGGAGGCACTGTCTTTGTATGTGGCGTTCACTGTAGCCACTTATTCTCTCTCTTTTAATTTGTTGTCTTTTCTGTATTACGGTATGCGGTATTACTTAACAGTTATTGTGTTGTATTTGTGGTGAATTTTCATATTACCATCTAAACAAATCAGTTTTATCGAGGGTTCTGCGCAAGACTATCCTAACTCCTATGTCTTGCCCTGAAACCTCGTTATGTTAGCTGCATTATGATTGAAACAAGCTTGAAAAAAAAGCAATGCAAATGCATTATCATGTTTGTTTTAGATGTTAAATTTCGTTTTTGACATCCCAGCTGAAATGAGAATGATGTTTGACTGCGGTAATTGTTGCTTCAATCAAGTTTTTTGTTGCTTACAAATTACGAAAGAGACAATGTCATCTTTAGTTCAGCCATTAAGACATTTGTACAAGTATATGTACTGTTTTGAACATTAGGTATGCATTCTTACAGTGATATAAACCATATACAGGGTTTATTTTGGCTATTTTGGGAAGATCTATGACCCATACCCTTCAAACTGGGATTTTTTGCAAGTTACACTTAGAAATTTTGGGAAAAGTCTAGAAATTACAGCAAAATTTTAGGAATAAAAGTAAAGGACGAAGTGATTCATGTAATCGACATTTGCTATTTCAAATTGACCGTGAGAGAAAAGCCTCTAACGTTGTCCATTTTTGGCTAAATTGAACAAAAACTTTTTTCAAATTTATTAGGAACTTTTATATTTAAATTGGATAAATGTAATATACTTATTGGCATTTGGAATAACAGCTGAAAATAAACCCTGATACATAGATGTAAAAGTCAGAATGTGTGACCTCATTTCATGGTACAAGTAGTTAGTCATTTCTCGTTTTCGATTATGAATACTTTTTTCATTATTTTATCTGACCGTTATGGCCGTACTTATCACAGTCCGGTACCGTGTAACTGACCTTTTAAAATGTATATAATGAGCGATGATTTATGTATGAGTGGCGGGTTTCCTTTATGTAAACATATTTGAGATATTTGTATATCTACCACCTTGTAGAATCTTGGCATGCATAGATAATATACAATTTATCATCGATGGAATGTTATATTGATAAATATGGGAACACTTTAATATTTCTCCATTTCACTATCGTAACATTACCACTCAGGTACTCTTCAGTATGAAAGCATGGAGGAAGGAAAGGAGTACTGGAAGTATATCTAAATTTTCATTCATCCAGTTGGACGTAACATTGTAATGCAGACAAAATCATCAAATGAACTTACTTAACACATTTTGTTGGTGCACGTCATGTCAAACTCTATTCCTGAACAGACATGTACAATTGTAGTTCTATTATTAAATGTATATTTTAAACCGTTCGAAAAAAAACACATTTTGACCTGCAGGATTCTGGCTGAAGGGTAAATTTCCCTCTAAATTATAGGAATTTTGGCCGGTAACACAGATTATTTTTTTTGGCCCTACGTGCGTCTGGTTAAAAAGCAGTAAGTTACAATTATGTATCTGAAAAATTTGTTAAAATCATTGATAGATCTTATTTTTTCTGCCTATCCTAGAAAACTAGATTCTTTGAAATTAAGCACTTGCCCGGTCGAGCTAGTACTCAGTAATTTCTGAAATCAAAGTCTATTTCTGCCAGCCGAAAATCAAACTTACAAGCCCTGGGTTTGGGGCTAGTACAGGCCTTTTTCTGTCCAGTTTAGGGGAAAAGACCCTAGATAAATTGGAAAAATTTGTGTCGTAATTTGTCAACTTCGGAAGAAATTTAATCGCTTCAACTCCAATTTTTGGAATATTCACAATTAAAAGCACAGGCTTTTCTATGTTATTTTGTAGCTCCCCTGTTATATCCCAGGTCGCTCTAGTCGACGATTTTTTGTAGGACGCTTCTGATCCGAATTTTTTTCTGTACTGGAAAAACGTATATTTTGCTTTGGGAATTGGCCCCGATAGTCTGACTCGTAGGAACTACAGAAAAAGGCATGTAGTAGGTTACCGTGAAGAATGAAGTTGAATGTTTTTAGGTTTGGAAATGGCAGAAATAAATGTGGCTCGTCTGTTTCTCGTAATTACGGCGACATGTGGTAATGATCTAGATCATGCTGTTTTGATGTTATAATAATTGTTTCCAATATTCGAGATTTTGTTTCCACAAAATGTCAACATTGTGACTATAGCTGATTATTTTATTCATTTATTGGTCTGGAGACATTAGGTGGATAAAAGCACTGTATTTAATCAATGGATTAAATAGTAAACAAGCGCTAGGTAAGTACTAAAACTAGTGGTACATATTGTAAATTTTTGTGTCCGTGAAAGGTATATATATGATCAATTCATTCATTTGTATGAAGTACTCTGGTTCATTGGGGGGTATACTTTGGGGTTATTTATACACATTAAAGACAATAAAACCATCCCACTAATAAAATTTCAACTTTTGAAGGCTTGAAAACCACCTGAGTGTCGAACTTAATGATATATTTACGTTATAATGTTAAAGATCAGATATGCTGTACTATATACATATACACAGCACTTGATATCAATACATGTACTGGTATCACTTCATGTGACTTTAAAATCACCTTGGATAGCCTGAAAGAGAAATTAATTTCATACCAGTTGTTATGATACTTTTTGTCTCTTTTCTGCTGAAAGTTACTAGTTACAAACTCAAAGAATTAGATCCTCAAATTTATCAAAAACTGAAATGAGAATGATAACTCCTTAGTTTTAGCAAATATTCAAGTTGTGAAAATCTCATATCTAACACACTTGAAGAATTTGGAGTTAAATAAAAAATGTTTAAGTAGGAACAATATCTTCAGTCATAGCTTGGGTTGATATAAAAACAATATATTGTGGTACATATATTGCGAGATGTTGCTGAAGTTGTGCAATATATTGTGGTACGTTTCAGGCATATCATGACACCCCTAGTTATAAATGGGTTAAATGAACTTAAACCACAAATATTTTGTGGTTTAAGAATATGTCCCATTTCCCTGCCAATTAAGTTCAATCCCCACCCCCCCCCACCCCCTACCTCAGAGCCAACAGGGGGTTCCACCAGGTGCTGAATCTCAATGGTCATTTTGATAAGTTTTGACCAGATTTTACCAATTTGAAGCCAATTACATAATTATATTTCTGAGAAAAATTGACCCTTCAGCCAGAATCCTTGTGGTCAAAATGTGGCATTTTGGAAATTCCAGCAGTTAAAGGGTCAACTCCAGGGACAAATGGAACCCGACCTTTTTTTTATTTGACCTTATTTTCCAGCCGTCAAAGGGTCAACTCCAGGGACAAATGGAACCCAACATATTTTTTATTTGACCTTATTTTCCAGCAGTTAAAGGGTCAACACCAGGGTCAAACGGAACACCTGACATATTTTTTATTTGACCTTATTTTCCAGCAGTTAAAGGGTCAACTCCAGGGACAAATGGAACCCGACATATTTTTTATTTGACCTTATTTTCCAGCCGTCAAAGGGTCAACTCCAGGGTCTAATGGAACCCGACATATTTTTTATTTGACCTTATTTTCCAGCCGTCAAAGGGTCAACTCCAGGGTCTAATGGAACCCGACATATTTTTTATTTGACCTTATTTTCGAGCAGTCAAAGGGTCAACATATTTTCTGGCCAAAGTATTTAATAAATAGTTTCAGTACTCAGGGAGTAGACCTGCCTTGTATTAGTCCATTAAAACATGATTTGCATATTAACTTATAACACAACATGTTTCTACCTGAGAAAGAATAATTGAAACCGGTACATTAAAATTATATGTTTATCTTCATAAAAAGTTTATGAGTTGAGTCATGCTGTTGCATGCCTTGGTTTATGTCTTAATGACAAGATAAAGGCTGCTGGGTTATGAATCATTTGTGTAAGAGTTTAATATCCACGTTATAAATGTCATACTCTGCTCGAGATATAATATTGCAAAATTTTTGCGAAGGAATGCCGTTAATTAAGAATATATTCGCATGCATGCTAGACGGATATGTCGTCCGTTACGTGTCCGGGAGATGAGAGCAAGACAGATTTTTCTGCGACTTTTATCTTACTGTAGATAGACGTGTATCGCTTTCGTCCTTGATGGAGACTGTTATATAGTAGTAAAAGTTTGTAATTAGTTAATTGGTTGACATACATTGCGTAGAATGGTCCCCCGAAATACATTCTAAACTCCTTTGCGTCAAATTTTTGTGGTGGAATGACATACTTAGAGTTTCACTAGGTGCTGAATCTCAAGGGTCATCTTGATAATTTTTTGATGGATTTTACCATTTAATAGCCAAATTAACAATAATTTAGTGAAAATTTGACACTTCAACCAGAAAGCTGTGGGTTAAAGTGTGGCATCCGTGGAACCCCCAAACTAAACTTAAAAGGGTTAAAATGTGGCTTTTAGAAATTCCAGGGGTCTTGCTTTTAACACTAGAAGTGTCAACTCAAGGGTCAGATGGAGCCCCTGATACTCCCTGTGTGTATCCCTGGGACCCCTAAAATAAACTTTTGTCAAGTATAAACTGCATATATCTGGGACCCTACAGATTTACTAAAGACCCTCAATTTGTCAAACACGAGGGTCCATGGACCCCTAGCTGAGAAATTGTAGGGCAAACCCTGCTGACTGTGTATTGATGTATTTTTTTTATTAAATGGAATAAGTACATAATTTTCAGGGATTGAGAGTCTTACCTGTATTCTAGATAGCTGAAATTTCATAACAACATTGGAGATAAGATTGGATCTTTGTCAAGTTTTTGCAATTTATTCTAACTTATCTAAGGAACATTTACATGAAATGCAGGTTTCTGATTAGGATTTCGAAATAGGGAGTCCTGAAAAAAAGGTTTCTGTGGAAATTTACTAATAAAACATGATTGGTCAAATGTTACTAAGGAGTGCAAAGACCATAACAGGAGTTCAGGCTCCAGGATTATAACGGATACTTTCACTTGGCACTCAAGACACAAAATTTACCATCACTCGTATTGAGTGCTTGATACTGCTTAATAAGTGCTGAATAGTATTTCTGGCCTATTTTCTTTGTGATTTAAGTGTAATATGAGATATGGGAGTAGTTATTGAGTCTGAGTGTAGCACTCAAACTCAAGCATTACTCCAGAGTCTCATAATTACACTCAAATTTCAAAGGAAATGGACCAAACAGAATATACAGCACTTATTTGACATTTTCATGCATTTTCCATACTTAAATTTTCAATATCAAATTCATACAAGTAAATGTATTGATTAAGATTTGAGTGCTGAGTGTAAGTATCCCAGGGGTTCCTTTTGACCCTGGAGGTGACTCTTTGACCCCTGAAATTTCTTAAAAACCACATTTTGAACCCAAGGATTATGGCTATGAAATGGTATAAACAGGTAAAAAATTGAAATTGAAAAAAAGAGATTCAGCAAGTAGTGGAACACCTGTATCCATTATAACCCCAGACCCAGGACCCATACGTTGGGGATTTCCCGAGAACCCTGTAATGGTTTGATAATCAGTCATACTTCTGTTGCATCAAATGTATGTTGCGATATTCACTCGAGCAATGTAGCCTCAACATTTCTCATTGTTTCAGAAAATTGTTTTGTGACAAAAATTATCCACTTCTCCCAAAGCAAGTTGTAGGAGAGTAATGCTTTAAGTTTATCTGATATTCTGTGTCCCCGAGGGCGTATTGTCAAGTCTGTTGTTTTAAAGCTTTTATCCAACTGAGGGGATTAAATCAACGTAGACGCCAGCTTTAAAATCACAATCACAATGCGCACTTTACCACCGCTATGCATTTTTTTTCATTCATTCATGAAATTTACTAGCTCTGCACTTTTACAAAGATAGGGCAACGTGTCGAGATAACGAGAAAAATCCGATATTTAACTATAGTTTACACCTATTTATTGATTCATAAGAGAACGCGCTTCCTTTATGAATTTATTTTTTATGCACTGTTTGTCTGAAGTACAGTAGGACCTTGTTCATTAGAATTCATCAGGTCCCATTTTTCTCTTGAATAATACGTAGTTTGGAATAGCCCATTTTTATTCGACATGCCTAAGAAGATACATCGGTACCTGATCTTTATTTTGGATGATACTAAGTATTTGGATAGATGGTTGTCGAATAAACGTGGTCCGACTGTATTACACCGTAGAAATTCTGCTAAAAAATGGCATACTTTCAAGACTCAACTGTCTGAAGTATTTGAAGCATTTATATGTAGAAATCCCCAAAAATCTGAACCAAATGTTTTGGTTCAATTTAGCCAAAAATTAACAATGTTAGAGGCTTTTCTCTCACAGGCAGTTTATATAAATTATAATTAGCTGTTGTTGATTAATTACTACTATCAATTAACTACATCCTTTACTTTTATTCCTAAAATTCTGCTGTAATTTCTCGACTTTTTCCCCAATTTGGAAGTGTATGGGTCATCTGCCCAAAATAGCCACTAAACCCTGTAACATTTAAATAGTCGAGTCCTGCATCGTATACACGGTTTTCCCTAGGATTTTTAAGCTAGGGGTCCTTGGACCCTCATTTTTGATAAATTGGGGGTCATTAGTAAATTGTAGGGTCTCAGATATGCAGTTTATACTTGACAAAAGTTTATTTTAGGGGTCTCAGGAATGCACACTTAGTTGAAAATGGGAGTCCCTAGAAAGAAAAGGGAGTCAGGGACTCAAGATTTCTGTGATAAGTAAAATCCCTGCTTGTAACTTTTCAATTGTCAAGTCGTGCGTCTTACAGCAACAGTTAATTTGTTAGATTCGTCCCAATCCATTCTGTGACAGCTTGCTAGTTGTAACAAGCCCTAGACTGACCTAGCTTAATTGATTTTATAAATTGGCCATGTTGTAGGAAAAATGTCAATTATACTTTATGGTTGGTTGATATTATTGAGCAATTTCATTGTGACGCAAGGCTTTATGGGTTTTGCAGTAGTAATAATAGACTGCGTTGTTGTAAGTCTGCGTTATAATTTCACTGTATTTTGTCGGGACTTGAAACATATTATGCGCCATATTATTGACATTTTTGTGTTTGTTGGGATATATTTCATAATGTTTTCAGTATGGTTTACAACGTGGAATGGTTTTATACTGTGATTGGTTTTTTTATTGTTGCCTTATTATTATTGGAATGTGCAAATGTACGGCCCCACTAAGGGTGGGTTACGGGCCATAGTTGTGAGGTGCAAATGTACGGCCCCACTAAGGGTGGGTTACGGGCCATAATTGTGAGGTGCAAATGTACGGCCCCGCTAAGGGTGGGTTACGGGCCATAGTTGTGAGGTGCAAATGTACGGTCCCACTAAGGGTGGGTTACGGGCCATAATTGGGAGGTGCAAATGTATGGCCGCACTAAGGGTGGGTTACGGGTCATAGTTGTGAGGTGCAAATGTGTGGCCCCACTAAGGGTGGGTTACGGGCCATAATTGTGAGGTGCAAATGTATGGCCCCACTAAGGGTGGGTTACGGGCCATAATTGTGAGGTGCAAATGTACGGCCCCACTAAGGGTGGGTTACGGGCCATTATTGTAATGTGCAAATGTACGGCCCCACTAAGGGTGGGTTAGGGCCATAATTGTGAGGTGCAAATGTAAGGCCCCACTAAGGGTGGGTTACGGGCCATAATTGTGAGGTGCAAATGTACGGCCCCACTAAGGGTGGGTTACGGGCCATAATTGTGAGGTGCAAATGTATGGCCCCACTAAGGGTGGGTTACGGGCCATAATTGTGAGGTGCAAATGTACGGCCCCACTAAGGGAGGGTTACGGGCCATAATTGTGAGGTGCAAATGTACGGCCCCACTAAGGGTGGGTTACGGGCCATAATTGTGAGGTGCAAATGTACGGCCCCACTAAGGGTGGGTTAGGGCCATAATTGTGAGGTGCAAATGTACGGCCCCACTAAGGGTGGGTTACGGGCCATAATTGTGAGGTGCAAATGTACGGCCCCACTAAGGGTGGGTTACGGGCCATTATTGTAATGTGCAAATGTACGGCCCCACTAAGGGTGGGTTACGAGCCATTATTGTGAGGTGCAAATGTACGGCCCCACTAAGGGTGGGTTCAGGCCATTATTGTAATGTGCAAATATACAGCCCCACTAAGGGTGGGTTACGGGCCATAATTGTGAGGTGCAAATGTACGGCCCCACTAAGGGTGGGTTACGGGTCATAATTGTGAGGTGCAAATGTACGGCCCCACTAAGGGTGGGTTACGGGCCATTGTTGTAATGTGCAAATGAACGGCCCCACTAAGAGTGGGTTACGTGCCATTGTTGTAATGTGCAAATGAACGGCCCCAATAAAGGAGAATCACGGGTGGGTTACGGGGCATAATCGTGAGGTGCAAATGTACGGCCCCACTAAGGGTGGGTTACGGGCCATAATAGGAATGTGCAAATGAACGGCCCCAATAAAGGAGAATGACGGGTCATGCAATGTTGGTTGTTTAATTGTCACCACATGTGATACTTTTTCAATTTAGGACAAAACTCGGGTCCTCAAGTACAAACTAACTACAATATTTATTGCCTCATTTCTCTCCCAGGTTCATATAGCTTTAGGATGATGTATATTTTTGAACTCATGTGGTCTCAGTGTCCCTTGAACTGTTATATAACAGATTCCTTTTCCGGTCTATATAAAGTTATCAATCACAATATAAATAGTGCATCACTTGTACCCGACTGCTTATTCAATTTCGAGTAATCAACTAATTAAAATAAGTACATTTCAATCAGACAGTTGGTGAATGTGCTTATGAGTGTGTTCGTGAGCCAAATACACTCTCTGAGTTTATTTTTCTGTCTATTTTCATGATGGATCAGTTGCGTACTTGATATAAGTTACTTAAGTCTGACCAAATGGGTAGGATGTCTGCATGAACCTAACATACATGCGTGAACCATCATGTGCTTAAATAACGGGGGTTTGGAATTCCTATGGCCGACTTGTCCTACATGGTCATTTTGGTGCCCGGACAAGGGTATACACATGAATAGTAAATGCTCATGCAATATGAATATTTAGTTAAGGGCAAATATTTTTCTTAATTGTGAATAATATTATGGTATAGTTAACATTTGATGCATTTTGGTCTGGTTGGTATTTATAACTGTATGCTTTTTAACACATTTTTTGTCTCATAAAAATATGTTACAGCTATTTACATAGAATAGGACCATGTGAAATTCAGAATATTGGACGGGGACATCCAAGATTTTTAGGTAGTCTTGTGGATGGAAAAGTAATAAATTTTGATAATGCCACACATATCTGTTTTGTAATACATGTCTTTAAAAATGTTGGCATGTCGTAAATATTTCATATTTCCATATTTATCGGATAAAAAAGGCATAATTATGTATTGATGCTTTGATCAGGGGATGGTTTCATAACTTGAGAATATCTGTACAACGTATTGTACTTGTTTAACTTTAAGATCATCTTGATATTGCAACTGCTTTACCAATTTCCAGAAATAAATTTATGCTTTTTCCCCAGGCAAAAACAGTTTGATAAAGATATTCTTGAATCATGTTCAAAGTTTCACCGCAGTTATCATTGAGATAGGTATGCGATATATTCCAACAGCTGAGCGTTTCAATAAACATATATGTACTTGCCTGTCTTAACTCTTACACAAAAAAAAAATCAAATTAGCGTGGAAAATTTGTAGGTCTATTTATCTTGCTTAGATTTCCCTTGTACATTTTGTTCTCCTCTTTGGATACTGGAGTATATGAAGACGTGTTCTGCGTTTATTCTGTCACGCGTAATGTCAAACATTTGCATGTTTTCTTGTTTTCGGGGGTTCATAAATATGTAACGAGCATTTCTTGTAAATATTTGTTGCACCTTCTCCCTCCGGATGTACGGATGTACGTTAAACCAGCGTGTTACATGTATACTGACTGATAGTCAGTTTCTCTGGTGAATTGTGCGAAATACATTTTACGGAGTTTTAAATAGTTTTCACATCTGGAAATAATAGAGTTCTATATGCCGTATTTATGATCTAACTCGAATTACTGTTGCCCTTAGTTTTCAAGTTTGAATATATATGTTTCTGTTGACATTTCGAAATGTTGTTGTATTTTATGGAAGTGTATGGCGCGCAGTTCATTAAATGGATTTATAACAACGGGGGTTGCTGAATAAATGCAACGTTTACTTGGCTCTGTTCTTGTAAACATATTCTATATCGCCAGTTTTACAAGAATTGTTAAGTTTCGTAGCTTACTGTCTGATGTGGAACTGAAAATTTGTTGTTCATTTCGTGAAAGAAGTGGTTGGTAACAAAGTTGATATTTTTATGATCAGTTTAAACAACAACAAACAACAACAATTCGCACCAGATTGTCTGATGTGAGACTGAAAATTTGTTGTTCATATCGTGCAAGAAGTTGTTGGTTATGATGTCAAACTTTTCATGATCAGTTTAAACAACAACAACAACAAAAACAAATCTGGATTTTAATTGAATGGACACGAAGATTTCAGGCCAGAAATTTCTACCTGAGAGAATCTAGACTTGTTGGAAGTTTTGGTAGTGAATGTGAACATGAAAACAGCTCAGTGAGACATGATATCTAAGATTGAACCCATCTGGTCAGCATGTAAGGGTGGTGTCGACATGTGTGTTCAGTTTAACTGTTGAAAGATGGGAACAAAAATCTCCCATAGGATTTCTGTGTTATTTTTGGAGATAAGTTAAATGTTGGATTCATGTTGCGGATTATTTTAAAGCCAAGCTGACCTGCATTTATATACAGTATAATGACTTAATGTGATTGGTTGATAAGTGTAGGTTAATCCACTTCAGTGTTAACATCCTTCTACAATATCTAGCAATCTCCAAACGCATGGCAGATGTCTGATGAACCCTATTCTTAGTTAATCTTTGAAAAATATTTTGTAAAGTTTTAAAGCAAGGTACGATTGTTTTGGATGTATGTTAGTACATTAGTCACTGCTAAATGTGTACTGTCTGATAAACCCTCCTTTTTGTAAATATTCGAAAAATATTTTGTAAATAAAGTTTTATAGTAAGGTACCATTGGTTCAGATGTATACCAGTACATTATTCACTGCTAAATGTGTACTGTCTTTGAAGACAAATATTTTGGCAACTTAAATAAAATGAACAACGACAAAATTTAGCTTATTGTCAACTGGGAAATAACTTGAAATTGCTCATTTTAGAAGTTACTTGAGAAAAAAGCGTTTTAATTTCTAATCAGGCAGAATGACTGAGTGACTAATTAAATTTAGTTAACTAGCCGGATAGACTAAGTGTTCAGTAAATTTAATTACTCGGTGTGTTAATTACAGTTTGTTACAGTAAGTTAGTTGTAACTCAATGACTTAATTACAATATCCATGGTCTCTTAGTAATTGCTACTTGGACTTCATACTGAGAGGAATCATTAACTGTCTATCACTTCATTAGAGATGCTGAGTTCATTTCAATATCTTGATAAAATTTGCTAATCTATCTCTATGATTGTGGGGGCTAGAGATAAGATAGGGTAATGTTAAGTGTCTGTTGGCAAGACAACCAGACCAGATATTACATACAAATAAACAAATATGAATTCTCTTAGGTTTTGAGGGTAAGCCTGGTTTATTAGAGTGCTCAGTCAGAATTGTTTATTGACCATCTTGTTTGAAATTGGAAAAACATATATGGCAATATATACAGAACTTGGCTCCTTTGTTAGATCAATACATTACATTACAAGCTTTGTGTATCTTTAGATCTCAACAAACGCATTCATGTAGCTCTGAAATAGCTATATTTATACCAATTTGAGCTACTTACCAACATGAGATGCTTTTACCAGCTTGAGCTATTTATCAATTTGAACTATTTACCAACTTGAGCTATTTATCAACTTGAACTATTTATCAACTTGACCTATTTATCAACTTGAGCTATTTATCAACTTGAACTATTTATCAACTTGACCTATTTACCAACTTGACCTATTATCAGCTTGAGTTATTTACCAACTTGTACTATTTATCATCTTGAACTATTTACCAATTTGAGCTATTTATCAACTTGAACTATTTATCAACTTGACCTATTTATCAATTTGAACTATTTAACAACTTGAGTTATTTACCAACTTAACCTATTTACCAACTTGATCAATTTACCATCTTGACCTATTTACCAACTTGACAAATTTACCATCTTGACCTATTTACCAACTTGACAAATTTACCATCTTGACCTATTTACCAACTTGACAAATTTACCATCTTGAACTCTTTACCAATATGAGCTACTTACTAATATGAGCTATTTATAGGCATATGCATTGACGTTTAATCGGGGAGTTATTTTTGGAACAGACGCCCTGATGAATAAATGTTATTATATATGTATTATTACATAATACTTTACATTATTATAAAGTATTATGTGAATAAATGCAGTTATTTTTCTAGGTCATATTAGTGTACCTGTTTAAACTGTACAGAATCAGTGAAAGGAACTGAATATGTTTTTAAATGTGAACTGTTTGTGAAAGTCTTTTCCCATACAAAATGTGATGATTACTATTTCGTGTTCCTGTAAAAAAAGAGACAATGTCACGATCAAGTACCTTAACAAGACAAAAGCGTTCCAGCGGACTGTGGAATGGCGGGATGCCTGATAGTAACGATGCTGTCGCCGTGGCTCTGAAATATCGATACCTCTGCTTTTACAGTTCCGTTGTAGGTATTTTTTTGCGAATGTTATGAATTTTTATTCTTGTTTTTGTTCTATTTGTGTCAGACAAAATGTGATTTACTGCCAGCATTCTCAGGTGTAATACAGATTTACCTGTAACATCTGTCGCTATGATTCAACTTGTGTTAACAGTATAGTACACATACTGGCAACACCGATGATATTTACTCACTGACAATTCCGATATAGATCTCTTTAGTAATGAATTGAAAATGTAAGGCTGACTTATGAAACAGCCCCTAAAGCTATATTGTGTAACAAGGAGTGGGGCGTTCACCACGTTGTAATACCTGTACAATTATAAAACTTGAATTGTATTGAGTACTTAAACTCCTTGAAGATGATGTCCATTCAATAGGGTTCTCTCGATGGGGTGTCAAGCGGGCCCTTTTATTTCTACTTCTCCTAACTTTTTTACTTGCTCCCTACTTCACCATGAAAATGCCCTACTCACTTGTAAACCCTACTTTTTCAAATCTGACACAAAATATTTATTTCACCTGCATAATGCACAAAGGTATAATCTTGAAGCATGTACAGTGTTTCATGTCAGGGTTTGGTGTGTGTCTGGAACTGTTGTTTGTCAGGGGCTGGTGTGTGTCAGGGACTGTTGTTTGTGAGGGGCTGGTGTGTGTCTGGGACTGTTGTTTGTGAGGGGCTGGTGTGTGTCAGGGACTGTTATTTGTAAGGGGCTGGTGTGTGTCAGGGACTGTTATTTGTAAGGGGCTGGTGTGTGTCAGGGACTGTTGTTTGTGAGGGGCTGGTGTGTGTCAGGGACTGTTGTTTGTGAGGGGCTGGTGTGTGTCTGGGACTGTTGTTTGTGAGGGGCTGGTGTGTGTCAGGGACTGTTGTTTGTGAGGGGCTGGTGTGTGTCTGGAACTGTTGTTTGTCAGGGGCTGGTGTGTGTCAGGGACTGTTGTTTGTGAGGGGCTGGTGTGTGTCTGGGACTGTTGTTTGTGAGGGACTGGTGTGTGTCAGGGACTGTTGTTTGTGAGGGGCTGGTGTGTGTCAGGGACTGTTATTTGTAAGGGGCTGGTGTGTGTCAGGGACTGTTATTTGTAAGGGGCTGGTGTGTGTCAGGGACTGTTATTTGTAAGGGGCTGGTGTGTGTCAGGGACTGTTATTTGTAAGGGGCTGGTGTGTGTCAGGGACTGTTATTTGTAAGGGGCTGGTGTGTGTCAGGGACTGTTGTTTGTGAGGGGCTGGTGTGTGTCAGGGACTGATGTTTGTGAGGGGCTGGTGTGTGTCTGGGACTGTTGTTTGTGAGGGGCTGGTGTGTGTCAGGGACTGTTGTTTGTGAGGGGCTGGTGTGTGTCAGGGACTGTTATTTGTAAGGGGCTGGTGTGTGTCAGGGACTGTTATTTCTAAGGGGCTGGTGTGTGTCAGGGACTGTTGTTTGTGAGGGGCTGGTGTGTGTCAGGGACTGATGTTTGTGAGGGGCTGGTGTGTGTCTGGAACTGTTGTTTGTGAGGGGCTGGTGTGTGTCAGGGAGTGTTGTTTGTGAGGGGCTGGTGTGTGTCAGGGACTGTTGTTTGTGAGGGGCTGGTGTGTGTCAGGGAGTGTTGTTTGTGAGGGGCTGGTGTGTGTCTGGAACTGTTGTTTGTGAGGGGCTGGTGTGTGTCAGGAACTGTTGTTTGTGAGGGGCTGGTGTGTGTCAGGGAGTGTTGTTTGTGAGGGGCTGGTGTGTGTCAGGGAGTGTTGTTTGTGAGGGGCTGGTGTGTGTCAGGGAGTGTTGTTTGTGAGGGGCTGGTGTGTGTCAGGGAGTGTTGTTTGTGAGGGGCTGGTGTGTGTCAGGGAGTGTTGTTTGTGAGGGGCTGGTGTGTGTCAGGGAGTGTTGTTTGTGAGGGGCTGGTGTGTGTCAGGGACTGTTGTTTGTGAGGGGCTGGTGTGTGTCAGGGAGTGTTGTTTGTGAGGGGCTGGTGTGTGTCAGTGAGTGTTGTTTGTGAGGGGCTGGTGTGTGTCTGGAACTGTTGTTTGTGAGGGGCTGGTGTGTGTCAGGGAGTGTTGTTTGTGAGGGGCTGGTGTGTGTCAGGGAGTGTTGTTTGTGAGGGGCTGGTGTGTGTCAGGGAGTGTTGTTTGTGAGGGGCTGGTGTGTGTCTGGAACTGTTGTTTGTGAGGGGCTGGTGTGTGTCAGGGAGTGTTGTTTGTGAGGGGCTGGTGTGTGTCAGGGAGTGTTGTTTGTGAGGGGCTGGTGTGTGTCAGGGAGTGTTGTTTGTGAGGGGCTGATGTGTGTCAGGGAGTGTTGTTTGTGAGGGGCTGGTGTGTGTCAGGGAGTGTTGTTTGTGAGGGGCTGGTGTGTGTCAGGGAGTGTTGTTTGTGAGGGGCTGGTGTGTGTCAGGGAGTGTTGTTTGTGAGGGGCTGGTGTGTGTCAGGGAGTGTTGTTTGTGAGGGGCTGGTGTGTGTCTGGAACTATTGTTTGTGAGGGGCTGGTGTGTGTCAGGGAGTGTTGTTTGTGAGGGGCTGGTGTGTGTCAGGGACTGTTGTTTGTGAGGGGCTGGTGTGTGTCAGGGACTGTTGTTTGTGAGGGGCTGGTGTGTGTCAGGGAGTGTTGTTTGTGAGGGGCTGGTGTGTGTCAGGGAGTGTTGTTTGTGAGGGGCTGGTGTGTGTCAGGGAGTGTTGTTTGTGAGGGGCTGGTGTGTGTCAGGGAGTGTTGTTTGTGAGGGGCTGGTGTGTGTCAGGGAGTGTTGTTTGTGAGGGGCTGGTGTGTGTCAGTGAGTGTTGTTTGTGAGGGGCTGGTGTGTGTCTGGAACTATTGTTTGTGAGGGGCTGGTGTGTGTCAGGGAGTGTTGTTTGTGAGGGGCTGGTGTGTGTCAGGGACTGTTGTTTGTGAGGGGCTGGTGTGTGTCAGGGACTGTTGTTTGTGAGGGGCTGGTGTGTGTCAGGGAGTGTTGTTTGTGAGGGGCTGGTATGTGTCAGGGACTGACGTGTGTCAGTCAGGGGCTTTAGTCCAACAATATAACAAAATAAACTATTTGATTAGAAAATAGGGGAAAAAACCAATTTGCTTTGAAAACTTTATGCATTTTCCAGTGTTTATTTGATGTATTTAAACTTTTAAGCTTATTTGCTCAGTGAAACAGGGGTTTGACTAGGTGCTGAATCTTACGAGTCATTTTAATATTTTTTACTGGATTTACCATTTTTTAGCCAAATTTGTACTTTAGAGAAAAATTGACCCTTTAGCCAGAATCCTGAGGGTCAAAATGTAGCTTTTTGGAAATTCCAGTGGTCAACTATAGGGTCAAATGGAACCTTTGACTAAGACCTAGTGGCATGACCAACAGGTTTTTGTATATTCAAGTCTGGTATTTTATCTTAGCAGCAGACAATCTCATATAAAAGTGAGACTTACCTAATTGTTGAATACTTCCTTCTTTCGTTGTCTAATCAGTGCTTAAGTTATTTATTTGTCTGAAATGTCTCTTATTGGCTGACCAGTATTTACTGTGATATTGTTTTCCTGGCTATTAAATGGTAGAGCTTTTTTCCTTACAAAGTTGGGTACGGTAAAGAGACCCATTCCCAGTCATAAATAGTAAGCTATTTCCGAATTGAAACCAGTATCAGAAAGGGCTTAAAATGGAAATTCAGCATTGATTATTGATAGGTTTTACGTTAGACCTGTGAAAAAGTGTTATCAGGTTATTGGGAAGAAAACTAAACTAAATTTATTTTGAGCAATTTTTCCCCAATTTAGACAGTTGTGATTTTTCTCAATCAAATCGGACCTCGATCCATTCCCGAAATGGTGAAAAAGGCCCTGACTGGTTTACTGCAGTACAAAGTTACAGTTTGTATAAATTTGTCGAATGAGCACAATTTGACAATATTTTTCCATTTAAATCATCACTTATAAATATCTTTTAAGACTGATAAAAGATACTGAAGTATCTACTCAAGTAGATGTTTTATCTATTGCCTGAAGAAACTCGTGATTGTTTTATATTAACAAATACCTATTTTTTTCGCACAGAAGTCAAAACGTTCAAACTTTTCAATTGCACATGTTGACACGATTGATAAATATATCTAGGACAGTTACTGATTTCTATGTGAAATCAGGGCCTGACCAAGTTTTGTAGTTCGAGCACTTCTGGCATAATTATGTGGATTGTTACTTTTGCTGCCGAATATAGGCAGTTTCCCCTTATCAAAAAGTGTCAATTTTCCCACCAAAAAATCTTATTTTTTTCAAAATTCATTGAACATTTTCCCCGTCTGACTGAATTTCTTTTTATTTAGTCAGGGTTTTGTGAATTTAACATTTTATAAAAGAATCTTTGCTCTTCTTGATCATATATATATATAACAAACACCAGCCACAGCTGAAAAGTTTTTTTTATAAGCAAAACAACCACTACCTTATATTTTCCCAAGTTTGGGATTTATCGCGCCTATTTTTCCCAATTAAATAGGCACAGGCATTAAAATTATTTTTAAAAAAAAATCACTGCGCTCCCCCCCCCCCCCCCCCATGTTGCAGTATAACCAGAAACTAGGAGAAAGTAAAAACAGAAAATCTTGCTTTATTTTTCCAGATTATTTCATAATTCTATAATAAACCAGGGGTATTTATCAATTTGTTGCGGTTCATACATCATAGAGGAATTCTTACAGGGAAATAAACCTATGTGTATCTGTCTGGATTCAGTCTCGTCTCCTGGGCAGGCAAACATATGCCTTGGTTCTGGTTATAAATTAAACAGTGATGTGTTCCACTGTATAAAACATAACTCAACAAATTGCGTGGGCTATGTCAAAATTGATATGCCATTGTATCTGTGTAAATACCCCTTAAAGTTTGCATCTTAAAGGTAGATTGTCATTATATTTTGTCAAAAAATGTGTTGTGGTAAATATGTGATTATCACTGGTAATTGCCTTAATACAGTTTTACTTTCGACTATGCAATGTCACTTTTCTTATATTTCCAAAAACTACAAATACAGGTATTTTCTAAACTGACTTATGCGCCAAGTTGGTGTTGGCGTAGGAAATACGTGTGTCAGACTTGTGTTTTGTAGTTCCTGGAAATGTTTAAGAAAAGTTACAATGCAATGTTTTAGAGTATGTCTGTATGAAGGCATTAACATGCCATTTTCTCAAAACGATTACTTAGCATATTTCAATAAAAATGTGAAAATCTACCTTTAATTAACACGAGCTTGCTTATCTATTCTGTATTTGTGTGTTATCTTTATGTAATAAGTTTGTTAGAGTGACATGCAATATATGCTTCACTATTCAAAGCCTAAATATGAATGTTTAAGGGGAAATACAAAATTGATGTCTTGAAATTTAAAGGCTCTTAAACTAACATATTGCATTTGGCATAAATTTGATATAATGCTGTGTTTCTTTTGGGCCAATTTAGGGCTTAAATTCTGCATCATTCCTGTTCCTGAATAGTATCCTTAAGTCTTGTAATATTGTTGCCAGGCAGAAAACCAGAAATACTGACCTACTAATACCATATATGGAATTATATTAGTCAATCATGTACATTGTTTCTGTTACTGATTGCAGGGGGGTAATTAATACAGGTTTTTTGGTTAGGGGAATGTGTTAATTACAAGGGGCAGTTGCTCATTGTTCAGGGGTGCGGGGGATTGCCAATGGCGCTTTCTGGCTTTTTTTCAAGAAAAGTCTACCAAATGTTTCTCGATGTATTTGCCATGCTTAATTCATGCTTTATATGTCGATAGCATAGGATGCTTCAGGTTCACTGTGTGTGACAAGCTTGCCAGAATTTGGGGGGGATGGTGCACGCCAGCTCCGACCCACCCCCCAAATCGGCCTATAGTAAATGAGGCAAGATTTGGAAACAGAAATGTATACTTAATACGTAATATAAATCATTTTCTCTCCCCCTCTCAAAGGTCCTTTGCCAATATTCCCATAAAAGAGAAAAAAACATGTAATATTGCACATGATCAAAGTGTCCTATAAGGACTAAGGACTTGTAATATTATACAGTACTGATCAAGTTACTACATGTATGTTGGAAGTTGCTTAATTGTGTGCATATATATTTCTAGTACTGATAGTATTATGATTATGATACATGGTCTCATATGTATGTATATATATGTAACATGTGTCACACGATACATTGCTATGTGGTTGATGGTCACTAGGTATTTTATTTAAGTAAACCATCTATCAAATATTTGTATAATGATTGTATAGGGAGATAGATAACATGTTGACACCCTCGACTATTTCATCAAAAACTCCTTAAACTCTGATGTTGTCTTTGCTTACTACAACTATTGAAGGCGATCTGATAAAAATGTCGTATTACACAATGTTAGGCCATCACTTTGTGATCAGATTAAAGTTGATCTGATTACAGTTGTACACTTTTAGTTCCTGGTATAGTACAGAGGAATTCCTGGTATAGTACAGAGGAATTCCTGGTATAGTACAGAGGAATTCCTGGTATAGTACAGAGGAATTCCTGGTATAGTACAGAGGAATTCCTGGTATAGTACAGAGGAATTCCTGGTATAGTACAGAGGAATTCCTGGTATAGTACAGAGGATCCACTAGATGCTGAATCTTGAGGGTCATTTTGACAATTTTGGACCAGATTTTACCATTTTACAGTTAAAAAAACCCTATAATTCAGAGAATAATTGACCCTTCAGCAAGAATCATGAGTGTCAAAATGTTGCGTTTGGTAATTCCGGGGGTCAAAGGGTCAACTCCAGGGTCATATCGAACCCCTGATAGTCAGATTTTTTTACCTTTTGTGTGTTCACCATTGATTTGTTGTGTTAGTACTATACACCGTTATTAATTAAAAAACTAGGGCTGTCATTGTTATTTATAATCGATATATCGATATTTTACTTGTGATATGTCAATATCGCCGATATGCAAAACTCTGAATCAATGTCAACCATATGATGAACAGGAATTATATTTTCAATTCTGGTCAGATGAGCAACTGGTGCCTATTTCCTTGACAGTATATTGATATTGATTTGTCCCGGGTTTTTCCGCTTGGAAGGCCGCTTCTACAGTTACAGTGTCAATTTAACCCCTTTTATTTTCTCCGCCAACGGGAGTCTCGGTCAGTTCAATTGGCTCTGATCTGATGTGACATATTGTAGCTGTGGTTTCCTCGTCTGCTCTGTCTTCCTGAACTTATAAGATTCCCCGGAGTACTGACAGAAGTTGTGTATTTTTTTCAGAGCAATTCACAATCCTATGATAGGGATATTATACGCATGAGTCATTTTTCCTCAGATCATATGTGACTACTCCATGTATGCATGGTAACCAATGTCAGAATTGATCTGAGATTCTCTGAGTGTGTTTGCAGACTGTCTGATAAGAGGGAAAGATTGTTGATATACGAGTATTTCATTGTATTAATTTTTTCTTTGAGTGACCTCGTTTTCTTATATGGTAGTCTTTGTGGTCAGTTTCTGTCAGTTTTTGTGTGTGATCGGTACTTTCTGTCAGTGGCTGTTTGCTGTACGGACCATTTTGGTCATTATTAATGATAAAACTATGATTAGTAATGGTTGTTTGCTAACACATGCTGGTCAGCAGTTTTTATGCCCCCCCACACTAAAAGGGGAGGGGCTTAGAGATTTGTCCTCGTCTCTCTGTCTGTCCGTCTGTCACAAAATTTTGTGTCATGCATATATTCAAAAGCGTATGAGGTAGAATCATAAAACTTTACAAGAATATTAAGCAGCATGTGAAGTTGTGCACCTGGTAATTTTGATGTACATTCATTTAATTGAGGGCATAGTAATGAACCTTGCTTTTGTGACAAAGACGGGAAGTGGGGGGCATCTAGTTTTGTCATTATTTGTGTGGTATTTTCTGTGTGCTGATGTTTTTCTGTACTGACAATTTTGGTAATTATCGGTGTAAAATACAGTAAAACATCACTTAAAGACCACTTAAAAATAAAGAACACAATTTTCAAGTCAATTTTGGTTGTTCTGCACTTGATTGAACCTCAATATTCAGACCACATCAATATTAAAACCATTTTTCCAGGGTCTCAAGGGTGGTCTTAGTATTGGGGTTATACTGTATATTGAAACTAAAATATAGCTCAGGTCACGACAAATGATACAAAAGTTTTGAAGTAAGGAATAAAACATTGTTTTAATGGAGAATATTGTACATTTAATGAGCATGTTAACATCATTTTGTGAAATCATTAACACATGTTAAACATTGTAAACAAGAGAGAATATGGCATCATAATTCAATTTGTTAAACAGGTAATTACATTTCAATTATGGGACTTCTTCCAGTATTTATACACCTATCAATATTTTGCCCCAGGAGTGGAAAGGGGGGGGGGCGGGCTGACCCAGGGGAATTACACAATTTGTCTTTTTTGGGGTCTAGTTTCCCACCCTGGAGCCAATCCCCATAGTGGGAAAGATGCTAATTCCCGACCCTACAGCCAAGCATTTTGTCCAAATTTCCAGTGTGATAGGTGCTTATTCTCCACCCTACAGCCAAGCAGTTTGTCTAAATCCCCACAGTGTGATAGGTGCTTATTCTCCACCCTACAGCCAAGCAGTTTGTCTAAATTCCCACAGTGTGATATGTGCTTATTATCCACCCTACAGCCAAGCATTTTGTCTAAATCCCCACAGTGGGAGAGGTGCTTATTCCCGACCCTACAGCTAAGCATTTTGTCTGAATCCCCACAGTGGGACAGATGCTTATTCCCCACCCTACATCCAAGCATTTTCTCTGAATCCCCACAGTGGAAGATGTCTTAATTCCCCACTTCCAGGATCTTTTAAAACTCTGGCCAAAGTCTATTTCCAAGGACCCAAGATCATTGTCTATTTTTCCTAATAGTTATTCACGTGGTTATGAATAATACTACAGTAAATATTCCATGTGCTTCCCACAAAACAGCTGTCAATATTTTGGAGTGCTCAGATTATGCACGTGATAAAACAATAGTGAATCATTCATTACTACACATTAGTTTTACCAGTTGAATGAATTGCCAGTCTTAAAGTCACAGTATTGGTTTTTTTGTGAATATTGGGTGCATAAAGTTGATGTTGGATTATTTGGCAAAACACGCACAACGACAAAACACACACAATGTGTTGTTGAATCAATGCCTTCATTCTGTTTCTGTGGTCATGATTGCAGCATCATTGGCATATGCCTGACATTTACCCTACACGGTTCCTTATGTTTGTTGTATAATTGACTTCAGATCTGGCTTACACCTATTTAACACATACAAGTATATGTCATAACCCTTTTTAGTTTCACATGTTTTTTACATTCCTTGCACGCTAAATGACCGAAGTTGTCGATGCGCCATAAAACCACATAATTATAAAAAAAAAAAAAATCAGATCTGGCCCCGATCTACTGAAACATCTCAATTTGAGCTAAATCTTGAGCTCAAATATTGTCTCAAAGCTTTGAGATTTTCCTCATCTGAGACCGTACTCAAAATTGATATTACAAACTCAAAAGATGAGATCAGTTTTTTTCTCAAAATATTTTCAAGAGATTCAAATGAGATTTTGTCTCAAACTCGGTCTATATTTCGAGCAAAATCTCTTATTGAGCTGAGATTTCTATTTGAGATGCTATGATCGGGGCCTGGTTTTGTTGAGATTATATTTATATATAATACAGTCGGACCTCGTTTATACGACAACCTTTCATCCAAACAGTTGGTATCGTCCGAAATAAATATCAGGTCCCGATGTATCTTCTTATGCATTGTCGAATTGAATAGGCTATTCGAAAAAAAAAAAAAAATCTTAAATAAAATTTCGGATTAGATGAACGAGGTCCGACTGTATGTATACATGTAGCTATGTAATGCAAATCAATTACTTGGCAAAATATATATCTAAAAAATGTAAGAGTTGTGCTACCATTCGAAAGCAGTTCACATTTTAGGAGATGCATATTTCGGTTGTTATTTAAAGGTTTTTGCAATTTTTAGTTGTATTTTTAATGGCGTAGAGTATGCATTGATAAGTGCCTCATTTATAATCTTCAATGAACTGTAACTTAAACTTAACTATAAAACTACCATGCAAGAATGGGAATTTGTTAGACAATGATTGCAACTCATCTATGGTGATGAGAGGAAGATTCAATAGTGTTGCTTCAAGTTTAAAATCTCGATATGTCCTTTGATATAATCATGGTACATGTATTAAGTGGCGTAAACTTTTGAATGTTGATTTATTCACTATTTAAGTAGATGTTTACATGTATATATTTCTAATACACAAAAACAAGGAAGTTAAAAACAAAATTGTTGGCTTATGTTTCGATGTGATTGATTAAACTTGATTTCGTAGCTTATATACTAACATTTATAGGCAGTCTAATGCTATACTACAGTAACTGTGTCCTTGTTTAAATCATTGTTAAGACTATACGACACTGAAACCCGGGAATGAAGTTAAGTATACAAAACCTCCTCAAAGTCCAGGATTTCTTGTAAATTTCTTGTTTTAGAGTGGTTTAATTATTGTGAATTAACGTAACATGAGTCATATTCTTGGCTTAGGGTTGTATATAAGGAACACATGTATATGCGTATTTCGGCTGCAACATTAAGTGATTTTCGTGTGGCATACACTCTTTGTTTCCTTTCTCGCATGCTTTGGGTGAGAAGGACGTGAGTCATTGACGAAATTTAAAGTTTGGAAATAAATATATTGAATATAATGTATTCAGTCTGGAAAATAACAATGACGTTTCCTACTTCACTTTAAGTGTTTGATTTTACTCGATATTGTGAGATTTGCATTTAAAGTGCTCTGTTCATTGTTGTCGTAAAATCTAATTGTTGTACATGTATGTCAACTTTTTCAACCCGGTGTAGTCTGCAGGTCTTGTGATATTCGAGATCTAGTCGTCCGCCTCTAGATCATAAGTGGTCCTGATATAGCAGGGGTAGTGAACCCATGTGGAGATGAGGGGGTGTTTCTAGCAAATTATAAAAAAAGTAAAAAATTGTCAAAAAAGTGAGAACATTTAGGGGTCTATATAACTGCATGTATTTTTTCCTTTTTGTACTTTTGATTTCAATTTTGAAAATATTCATTGTTTGTGTCTCAAAAATCAACTTGTTCCTCGGACTGTTCAGCTTCCTATATGCAAGGTAGTCCTGTAGTGATATAGGCGGCTTCAGGACTGGCGGAGTACGTAGTGCGAGATTCGAACCTTGATATAGGAATTAGCTCTCTACTCACTCAGTCAGTTACTGCATATATTAAAGAGAGAATAAGTTGTTACAGGGAACGCCATGTATATACATATAAGACAATGCCTCCCCTCACAGACCCCTGGAAACAACAGCTTACAAAACATTAGACACTGAGTGAGCAGGTGCAAGGGTAAACATGTATGGGAATAGAGGTGCAAGGAACTGGTCCGGCTGACAATCAAAAACAACCGTGAAGAAATTTGGGGGCGGGGGACAAAAGTTGGAAATGATTTTTGTGTACTATATAAATTGCTCTGTTGATAGTACATGTATGAATTTTCCATTTGTCATATAAACATATAAACAAGTTGTTTACGTTTAGTTTGGGATGAAGTAGGAATACATGATGGAAAACAATAGCTAGTCAATTCTAGAAGGAAGATATATTATTTTCTACATGGTGTATATAAGGAAGTCTATACCCTGTATTGATTATACCAGAAATCATTCAAGTGGCTTTTCCTTTCATATTTTCATGTGCTTCATACTTCAGTGGCATACTGCTTTCAATTTTCATTTTTGCTGACTTGACGCTTTTTTACTTTGTACATTTATTATTGTGACGGTACCAGTCCTTAATTATTGCATACACAGATCAAATATACCGTAAAACCTCAATGATAAGACCTCCTCAAGGAACTGGTCTTCTTATGATGTGGTCTTAATATTGAGGTTGAATAAAGAACAAAACATTTTTGCTGACATGACGTTTTTTTACTTTGTACATTTATTATTGTGTCGGTACCAGTCCTTGATAATTGCATACACAGATAAAATATACAGTAAAACCTCAATGATAAGACCACCTTTAGGACCCTTGAAAACTGGTCTTCTTATGAGTTGGTCTTACTATTGAGGTTGAATAAGGAACAAATTAGGGAAAATTTAATTGAAAATTGTGTTCATAATTTTGAGGTGGTCTTATTATTGAGGTGGTCTTATTACTGAGTGTGGTCTTTTAAGTTTTACTTGACTGCCTTGTTATATGGAGGTTGAAAGTGCTACATGTTTGACCTTTTAATAAATTTGTCCATATTTGTGTATATTTCAGGACCAGTACGACAGTGTAGGTAAACATACAGAGAAGGGCATCGACTTCTTGGAGAAATATCATCAATTTCTGAAAAAACGATGCGATATAGAAGCCACATACGCCAGCGATCTGAAGTAAGTGTTTTTGACTTTTCCAATCACCTCGGCCTTTACAATTTACGTGTACATCCATATTAATGCATGTTGTACTAGTACAATTCCTTTCTTGTATGTGTGTGTGTATATGCGCATGCATGTGCGCGTATGTTTTGGTTGTTACTCAATGAATATCTTGTTAATAGAAGGCCATATCGTAAATAAGGTTTACACATTTACTTTTTAATTTTAATAAGTAACCTTCGGAAAATAAAGAATTTATTATTATTATAATTATTGTTAGTATTATTTAATATTATTTATTGCAAACTCTGAAGTCTTGAGTTTGAATCAGCGTAGTCGGTGTTTGAAAATAATTCATATTATGCAATCTTCTCGGTAACCCAAAGCTCAGGGCTAGAAACATTAACTTTGGACTAGCAGAAAATCCTGCTTGCTAGCTTGAAATGTCAAGTGCTTAATTGTAGTGAATCTACTTGTTTGGAAATAGAGAAAAAAATAATCCATCCAAGACTTAATTAATTTTATACATACATTATTGCAATTTTCTGCCAGATAATAGTATTTTTTTCACTTGAATACAATAATCTTTCACCACCTCCCAGTGTGGATAAGAATGTCCTCTTCGAGGGTTACTGTTGAGGCAATAACAAGGATTGTGTGTAACTTTTACCAAAGAGCCAAATTTTTACCGGAGACTGGAATTAATTTTTTATTTTTTATTTTCTACAGGAAGCTGGTACGGAACTTTCAACCAAAGAAGAGGGAGGAGGAGGATTATCAGTAAGTGTCCATGTTTGTTAAACATTTTCACAGATCCAGGGTTTTTTCATCTGTTTTTATAACCGTTATTCGGCTATATTCCCACTGCCAAAGAGTGTATGTTTTGTCCCAATTTGAATGTAAAAATTGCCAATAAATCTGAAGAAAAAGTTTTGGTTAAATTTAGCCAAAAATTGACTGAGTAAGAGGCTTTTCTCTCACATGCAGTTTATATAAATAGCAATTGTTGATTAAGTAGTCACTTCATCCTTTACTTTTATTCCCAAAATTTTGCTGTAATTTCTTGACTTTTTCCACAATTTTTGAATTAAATGCGCAGAAATTCCCAATTCAACGGGTATGAGTTATCTTCCCAAAAGAGCTAAAATAAACCCTAAACATCGAACTATGAAAAAACAACCTGTATATTACTCGTTCACTTGAATTTCATCGAGTCCGAAATTTTATTTTGAAAAATACATGGTTTAGAATAGCCCGCTTCAATTTGTCGTACCTATGAAGATACATCAGGACCAGATATTTATTTCGGATGAAGGTTGTCGAATAAACAAGGTCCGACTGTATACTAAATCGATATCTCTTGTTATAACGGGGATTTCCCAAATGCATGTTTTCTGCGTCTCTGACGCAATTTTCTAGTCAAGGACACATATTTCGGAACAGATGTGCATCTGCGTGACCCGCAAAACGTCTGGTCAGCCCATTTTGGCAAATCAGCATTTTTCGTTATTAGAGCGCCTTTGTAAATAACTTTCACCCGATACTGCCTCAGTGCTTGTACCTTGCAAGCATCCCGGTAATACATGATCACAATGGCTGATGTAAAAAGGTCACAGCAAACTTAACACTTAGGTACCACCAAAACTACTAATGTGGGAGTTCCTTTGTTGTAAGTGTGTCACCGTCTATTTTAGGTTTACGTGGGCGAGGGGATTTCTAGATATGCTCAAGGAGGTACATGATATGGCGGGACAACACGAGGTGATAGCGGAAAACACACAGGCACAACTTCTACATGACATACAAAAAATAGTCGCTGAATTAAAAACGGATCGACGAAAGGTATGGAGGAGTCCATTATTAGTGCCACAGTTTAACATTTGTGTTTGTCATAACCCTACCTACACTATTGACCTTTTACCTTATCTAACTCTTAATAATGTTTGTTTTTTCGCCTAAATGTTTAAAATAAATGAATCAATAAATGAGCGCCGCTTTACGATTTCCAACTTCTTCTTTAAGTCACGTCATTTCCAGAAAACGTCAGATGTGACGTCACCATGTACTGACAGTAAGCAATAGTTGCCCCATCTGGCAATATGAAAATGAAGTGACCATATGGAGTAAATATTGTTTCCTGCTTGCAAATGTGACACCACATGAAATGACGTCACTTACGAAGAGGTTGTAAATCCCATAGCAGCGCTCGAATATGTATTCATGTGACACCACATGTTGCGTTTTCTTGAAATGACGTCACTTACGAAGAGGCTGTAAATCCCATAGCAGCGCTCAAATATGTATTCTTGTAAATTGCAAAACAGGAAGGTCATCTGGTAATTGAAGTGTCAACATACAGTCGGTTCAAAAGTTCATATGAGCTTATGTTTATCTTGTTAACTGGCTTGCCCACTCAAAATAAATCTTATCATATCTTATCGTATTTTATCTCATCATATCTTAGCTGCCAGAGAGCCTTTTCACCCCCCCCCCTCACCTTGGATACTTTCAAGCTGGAATTGTGGCTGGCATGAAGTAATTTGCTGAACACTATGTTTTTTACCCCTGATTTCAAATTTGTCTTGTCTTATCTTATATTATCTTGTCTTATCTTATATTATCTTGTCTTATCTTAACTGTGTCTTATGTATTGAATTGTATAATTTTTCAGGCACTTCAAGATGGTGCCAAGATACAGAGTCAGATGAAAGATTCCTTACGATTGCTTGAAAATGTAAGATATTTATATACAGTAAAACCTCTATAATGCGACCACCCATGGTACCCTTGAAAACTGGTCTTATTATTAAGGTGCTCTTATCATTGAGGTTGAATAATGAGCAAAATAGCGAAAATGTTCTTAATTTTAAGGTGGTCGGTCGTATTATTGAGGTGGTCGTTATGTGAGGTTTTATTGTAAGTGGTCGAAATCATATAATAATAATATTAAAGGTCGAAATTACTTGTAAAATTATTCGAAACAAACCCTAGCCTTGCTTTTAATAAATGACATAAGCATTATTTGACCTATTTCAAGACACAACATCCACTTCTACAGGGGTTCCTCTAGGGGCTGAATCTTAAGGATCATTTTGATATTTTTAACCAGATTTTACCATTTAATAGCCAAATTATCTATAATTTAGAGAAAAATTGACCCTTCAGCCAGAATGTGGGCTTTTGGAAATTCTAGGGGTCAAAGGGTCAACTATAGGGTAAAATGGAACCTCTGCTTCTAGATAAATTTATTGGTAATACAGTAAATACGACCACCTTCGGGACCCTTGAAAACAGGTCTTAATATTGAGGTTGAATAAAGAGCCAAACAGTGAAAATGGACTTACAAACTATGTTCTTAATTTTGAGATGGTCTTATTATTGACGTTGCAAAAGAGCAAAACAACGAAAATGGACTTGAAAATTGTGTTCTGAATTTTAAGGTGGACTTATTATCGAGGTGGTCTTTAAGTGACGTTTTACTGTATATTTAGTAACAAATCTGTTCTGTTTTCAGGCAAAAAAGAATTATGAAAAGAAGTTTAGCGAGTCAGAGCGAGCAATGGACGCTTATAAGCGAGCCGATGCCGATATAAACTTATCCCGAGCTGAAGTGGAAAAGGTAATAATAATGGCTGTGAATATACAGTGTTCAATTGGATGTTTATGCAACAATAGGGATGCAATGAATCAAGACTTAAAATGGTGTTATTATGTACGCAGCAGAGCCATACTGACTTTATATCAACTATTATAGAATTATAAATATAAAAAAAAAATTATATTCTAAGAAATTGTATCAAGGGATATAATTACTGTATGTTCCCCTTCTGAATATTTTTGTTTCCCTTACATCCATGTCACATTTTGCCCCCAGGTCATCCATAAAAAAATTTGTTTGGCATAACCCCCACCCAGCAAAATTCAAGTTGGTACGTAGGTGGGTAATTTTTTTCATTATTTTTATTGGTAATAATTAATATGCAGCTAAAAAAATCCCACTTGTATTTTTAGTAGGGGCCATTTTCAAGGGTTGGTTGGATTATGCTAAACAAACTATTTTTTAATCATGGCTCCTGTGGTATTTTCCTTGCTGTTGCCTTTATTGGCCCCACAAGGACTGAGATTTTGTCAGTATAATTAATTATGTTTGAGAAATAAGAAATGTGTGACTATTGATGACAAAACTTGAATCAGTTGCATATATATCTGTACCAGGCTGTAAGTAACACAACGTAGCCTTCGCAATCCTACTTGCAATCCTACTCACCATTTCCCTATCTGTGGTTACTTGGTTTTTCGTATCTTACCACAAAAAGTTTTACAAGATGAACACTTGAGAGATCAAGTGTCATACAAAGTACTTGTTGAAGTATGTCTTTTTCTTGGATTGTTACACTAGTTTGTTTCCATCCAAAACTGCGAAAAATGGGTTTCTGATCAATAAAAAGTCACCAATTATTGTAGGAGTTCTGGCCCCTTTTGTTCATAAAAGTGGTTATTACTGTTGTCAGGTTGATGATTTGTAAACAAATATATTATAACTTGGGGTCAAGGGTGAATGGTGTACTAGAGTAGACTTGCATGAAACAATCACATGAAAAGACATTTTTTTACGATTTCTCTCTGTATTATATTCGGTATATGATTTTTCAGCAACGAGGAGTATCAAACAAGCGATCGCAGGAAGCAGAGGAGAGTAAAAATGAATATGCATCCCAATTACAAAATACAAACCAGTTTCAACGGGATTATTACACAACCAATATGCCTCAAGTGTTCCAGGTAAGATTATAGTGACATAGTGCTACCCTCAGTCATTGGAATTAGCGCTTGCAGTTAATACTCTCAGTCATTGGAATTAGCGCTTGCAGTTAATACTCTCGGTCATTGGACTTAGAGCTTGAAAATTAACTCTCTCAGTCTTAATATTGAGGTTGAAAAAAGAGAAAAACAGTGAAAATTGTGTTCTTAATTTTGAGGTGGTATAATTAATGAGGTGGTCTTTAAGTGAGTTTTTACTGTATATTAAATAAACTCCTTGATACACATCTGGCAGGCTGAAAAGAGATTGGTATATTTATTTGAGCGGAATTTGTGCTGTGATGAAAGGCGGAACCTTAGACCCCAAGTTAATATTTTTGGGAATTGAAAAGAACCTCAAGCATATATCAAAAGATTAGATCATATTGCATCACATTCTGAGATAACGTGTTTGTTTCTTACATTATACAAATATTTGTTGACATAAGCTTTACAAACCAATCTATTGTACTGATATACTTCCTCGTTATGTTCTGTATTTACTGCATTTAATACTATCTTTATTTATTGTAAAGTTCTACTTGTTGAAATATACAAACAAATTTTCCCAATCTGATAAGTCGTTGGTTGACCTCACCATATGAGGAAGTGCGATAGTGTCACATTCTGTGTACGGTCTTTTGAATTAGGTGAGGTTGCCATTACTGAAGTAAATTTAAACCAGCAGAACAGCAAACACTTCCGTGATGACTTAAGAGGAGCTATTGTATCTCAGATCATACTGGAAACATAATTTTAAATTCTTCATCCATTTTTATTTTTTTCATTAAAGGTACATAGTCTTTTTGGATAAAATATGCTTAGTCATAAATGTGAGAAATTGGTGTAAAATGCCTTCATACAGATGCGCTCTACAACACTGCATTGTCACTTTTCTTACATGTTTCCCAAAACCACAAATACAAGTGTCTGATATGGGTATTTTTCTATCCTGACCTACATGCCGAGTTGGCGTTAGCATAGGAAATACCTGTATTGGACTCGGGTTTTGCTGTCCCAGGAAACTTTAAAAAAAGTTATGTTGCAATGTTTTAGAGTATGTCTGTATGAAGTCATTAACATACTGTGTTTTCAAAATTATCCCTAGACATATTTTTTAATAGAAAATACGACTATCTACCTTTAAAGCCATGTACATTTGACAGCAGCAGCCTAAGCAAGGTATATTTATTCACAGCAGCCTAAAAGGAATTGAAACTGACTATTTCCCGGGACACAGAGTCAACGGTTGTGTCAAGTTTCCGCCTGTCCGGAATTGTCTGAAGTCCTGTGTATCCCCTCCCCCCCAGGGCAAAACATTGATAATTGCATTACGATACTTGTTGTTTATTCCAGGCATTGCAGGGTGTGGACGAGAGGCGTATAAACAAGATAAAATCTGTGATAGAAACGAGTGCCAATATAGAGTCTAATGTTCTTCCTATTATAAAGACCTGTATAGATGGAATGACAAAAGCTTCCCAGTCTATTAGTTTGGATGAGGTATTTGTTACAATTGTTTTGATTGGTCAATTTTTACAGATACTTGTTTTGATTGGTCAATTTTTACAATGTATTTAATTGGTCAATTCAAGTTTTGAGAGATAAATGTGGATTTACTTTTTGTGATGTGAATAAGATATTTTTGCTTGATAATATTAAATCGCACACATTTATCTTCACCTTATAACATAACGTATGGTATAGTGTGGTAAAAACACCCATGTATTATTTTCGATATTTCACTTGTTAATTATCACCTCATGTGCTTTTGACGTCACAACAAAACAAGCGTGACTTAGGCAGGCTCAAATGATGTTGACATTGTCTCGTTTTTATAATTTTTAAGAGACTCTTTTAGTAATTCAATGAATAATGACCACTCATATAAGATCCTCTATTTACGTAATATATTTGATATTTCAGGATTGTAAATTAGTGATTGACAGATATCGAACTGGTTTTCCAATACCAGGAGATATTCCGTTTGAGGACTTATCATGTAAAAATAATGTGAACAGTAATAATGTGATTAGAACTAATAGCACGCCTGAAAATAAAAATACAAAAAGTGGAACATTAGGGGCTAAGAAAGGGAAGAGAGGAGGATTGTTCAAATTGTTCGGTCAGCCTAATGTAAGTATGATTTTTTTTCTCTTCTGCGTCTTAGATATACATATTTTCTATTCGTTAGAAGTATTTATGGTAGGGTAGGGTGGGATGGTTGATCGCTGAAAATTGTTAATAAGTTGATATGAAATCAATATGTATTTATATTTATGATATGTATTCAAATAGGGGCATGAAAGAAGATGGATGGATTCAATTAAAATTTGGCACATAAGTGTAGGACAATAAAAAACAGGTCAAGTTCGATTTTGGTTGCAATCCAGCCTTGACAATTTTGGAGGAGTTATCGCCCTTTTTTTACTTAAATAATTGGTTTTCGATCACTAATGCTTGAAATGCCGATAGTAGGGGCATCTGTGTCTTATTGATACATCTAGTATAAAATAATTCGAGGGTTGGTATAAAATATTTCACAAAAAATTAATGGGTTGGTACAAAAGTATTGTTACTCAATTTTGGAAGCTTGTTAGTTTTATTCTAGATTTTTGAAAATGTAGTTAAGTGTTAATGAAAATTTTGTCAAATTTTTTGTTTAAAACTGTATATCTTTATGCCATTTGCTTCTTTACAGCCTTCTCGTTTTCGATAAAAATGAATTTTTAAAAAAAAAATTCATTTGTATAATTTTATATTTTATGTCAATTATGCCTTCCCTCTTATGACTTTTTTCCCATCTGCAGGTTTTTCTTTTTATATAATTATTTAAGTAGTATACATTCTTATATATTGATTTCAGGTAGATATTACATATTTGAGTTTATTAGACTCGAATCTGCTGGCAAAATCACATGATTTTTCACACATTATCATGTAATATATTTGTCAAATTAATTTATAATAACAAAAATAATTGTGATAATTTTTTTTTTATTATAGTTAATTTCGTTTTTTTGAAACATAATATACATAACGTATAAGATATATACATGTCTTTTATCGTGATACTGTCTTAGTATTGTACGAGATTGAATATTTATTGATTTAATTTGAATTAGAAGTTTATCGGATTTCTGGTATGTATACAAAGGGCAATTCACAAAACTTTTTGTTTTATGGCATGGCTTATAAGTTTATGAGTTATCCCCCCTGCAGTAAATTGCCGATTTACTGACACATTTTTGTGGCCTTCTGTGAGTTTGTTGGTATCATAATGTCGCTCAAGGACCCTGACGTCTCTCTCAATGACCTTGACATCTCTCTCAATGACCTTGACATCTCTCGGAATGACCTTGACATATCTCAATGACCTTGACATCTATCGCAATGACCTTGACATCTCTCAATGACCTTGACATTCATTATCATGAATTGGGTTTGCTGTAAGCAACCTCCTGACTTAGAAGTATAATTAATTGGGCTGCAACGATTAACCAAAGTTCAATTATTTTCGGTTTCGGTTCTGTCTTACAAATATTCGGTTTGTTATGTCACATGACATTTTTATTCCTGAAGCAATATATTCTAGTCAGAGAACTCGTTTATTCTCATAATCTTTAAATTACACACCTACTGGAACTGTTTACTTTAATTGCGAGACATAAAGTTCTATTTCTAGTCATAGTTCTACTTTATTTTATGTTACACAAGGTTCTAATTCTACTTACCTAGTCAAACGTTCATGTCTGGTCATTGCATGTCATTTAACTAGCGGTTGTTGATAGTTTTATGTATTTCATATAATATAACCGAACCGAATAACCCAAAACCAAAAGAGTAGTAACCCAATCTGTATCATTGCAGCCCTATCATTAAACGTATTTAAGTCATACTTGATGTTGCGGACACGTAATAACTCCATTGTATTATTTTTTTATTAAATAGTAAAATAACACATGACATTACCTTACAATTGCCTACAGTGATGACTGTTTCTGCTGTGGGCGAAGAAGTTATTTTTTTCTAATTACATGTTCTTTTTGCAATTTATTGTATTTATAATACAACGTTCATGTTCATAAATAATTTAAATGAAACACATTATCAGAAAATGATAAACACTTGCCTCAAGCTTGTTTTTGTCATTTTTAGAAATCTTGTTTAAATACCGTAATTGATGACCAGCCATTTAAAATCCTACGTTACCGTATAAGTGGATAAAGTCGCGTGTCGAAAAGTTTGCGAATTGCCGATTTTGCGAATTGCCGAAATTACATTGATCATAATATCTACGCATTGTAACAATCGCTATTATATATTCGACTGTAGGACAGAGAGTGCTTTGGATATGACTTACAGTGAATGTGGAAATTTATGCTGTGGAAAATGTTTGCGAAATTTGTGCATCCGCAAATTTTGCAAATTTTTCCGCCTCGCAAACTTTACCACTTATACAGTAATACTTACATATTGTAACAAGATACATGTACATTGGGGGAATGTGAATTAGTCATTTTCGCTATTCTTATTGCGTGTATTAATGTCTGCTTGAGAATTACTGTGCTTTAATTATTGGTTTTTGTCTAGTTTTGAAACATCTTAACTTTGAAAAGTTTTATTAGTTTTAAATTGCAATTTTTAGGGGAATAAATCTTAAAAAGGAAATGATTAATAACTTTGTCATGGTCACCAGTGTTGAAACATTGTTGTTATGCGGAAATGAATAGCCTTTCAACATATATGTGTGAATGAAAAATATCCTTCCTTGGTCAATGGATAGTTTGTCAAATTCCAATACAATTATTTCAATTATTTAAGGACGTGTTTAAAAATTGTTTGTTTGTAAATTTTACGAAATACTTGTAAATATTTTTACTTAAGTTGTTGCCAATAAGACTTCCATGTCCTATTTACATCAGTTGTTGCCAACAGGATCACCATGTCCTATTTACATCAGTTGTTGCCAATAAGACTAACATGACCTATTTACATCAGTTGTTGCCAATAAGACTAACATGTCCTATTTACATCAGTTGTTGCCAATAAGACGAATATGTCCTATTTACATCAGTTGTTGCCAATAAGACGACCATGTCCTATTTACATCAGTTGTTGCCAATATTACGAATATGTCCTATTTACATCAGTTGTGCCAATATTACGAACATGTCCTATTTACATCAGTTGTGCCAATAAGACTAACATGTCCTATTTACATCAGTTGTTGCCAATAATACGAACATGTCCTATTTACATCAGTTGTTGCCAATTTTACAAACATGTTCTATTTACATCAGTTGTGCCAATATTATGAACATGTCCTATTTACATCAGTTGTGCCAATATTACGACCATGTCCTATTTACATCAGTTGTGCCAATATTACTAACATGTCCTATTTACATCAGTTGTGCCAATATTACGAACATGTCCTATTTACATCAGTTGTTGCCAATAAGACTAACATGTCCTATTTACATCAGTTGTTGCCAATTATACGAACATGTCCTAATTACATCAGTTGTTGCCAATATTAAGAACATGTCCTATTTACATCAGTTGTTGCCAATATTACGTACATGTCCTATTTACATCAGTTGTGCCAATAATACGAACATGTCCTATTTACATCAGTTGTTGCCAATAAGACTAACATGTCCTATTTACATCAGTTGTGCCAATAATACGAACATGTCGTATTTACATCAGTTGTGCCAATAATACGAACATGTCGTATTTACATCAGTTGTGCCAATATTACGAACATGTCCTATTTACATCAGTTGTGCCAATAAGACTAACATGTCCTATTTACATCAGTTGTGCCAATAATACGAACATGTCCTATTTACATCAGTTGTGCCAATATTACGAACATGTCCTATTTACATCAGTTGTGCCAATAAGACGAACATGTCCTATTTACATCAGTTGTGCCAATAATACGAACATGTCCTATTTACATCAGTTGTTGCCAATTATACGACCATGTCCTATTTACATCAGTTGTTGCCAATAGGACTAACATGTCTTATTTACATCAGTTGTTGCCAATAGGACTAACATGTCCTATTTACATCAGTTGTTGCCAATAGGACTAACATGTCCTATTTACATCAGTTGTTGCCAATAAGACTAACATGTCCTATTTACATCAGTTGTTGCCAATTATACGAACATGTCCTAATTACATCAGTTGTTGCCAATAGGGCTAACATGTCCTATTTACATCAGTTGTTGCCAATAGGACTAACATGTCCTATTTACATCAGTTGTTGCCAATAGGACTAACATGTCCTATTTACATCAGTTGTTGCCAATTATACAAACATGTCTTATTTTTATCAGTTGTTGCCAATAGTACAAACATGTCCTATTTAGAGCAAAAATTGTCAACCCCATCTTTTCAAAATGTTCAGAACTTATCACATACCGTATTTAAAGTTCCTATCTTGTGTTTTTATTTAATTCCTTGTTTTGGAATCCAAAGTTTATGTTGTACCTCATGACTGTACTTCTAGGATTGGGATAAATAACCCCATATACATATATATTATTTCTTCTTAAATCCATGAATATATTTTGGAATATGTTTATTTTATAATACATTTTATATTTTTAAGTATAGATAGTATAATGCGTTTGTATATCATATTGATACTAGACTTTGATTTATCTGCCTGTTTTTTAAGGAAAAGATAGTGCACGTAACCAGTAGACTTTCACGGAACCAAATATATATTTGTATGTTATGCCATCGAGTATTAGTAAACAGTTATTCACTGAAATTCATTATTGTTGAACTATTGTGGCCAATTATGAGAGGCATTTTTTATGTTTAAGTATTAGCTCTCAGTTCTTTTCTAAGCTTGATCTGTTAAATAAATATCGTTTTTGCCATTTGTTTTACTCAAGTACGCACATGAATTGGTTTGTTAAAAATTTAGTTGATTTGTCATACGGGTATTCAGGCCTTTTTCTATAGTTCCCACGGGTGTGACTATCCGACCCATTTCCAAAGCCAAATATATGAATTTTTTTCACAATCAGGAAAAAAATTCCCAATCAGAAGCACTTACGAAACAATTGTCTGGAGCGACTTAGTATATCTTGAAGCTCTTTGAATAACTCAATTATTGTCCCTTGTGTCATAAATGTTTTTGGACATTTTGTGTGTCTTTCTGACAGTTGATATAAGAAAATTAATGTTGATTCGAATGCTTGTTAATATAAAATTTAGATATGAAAAGCCTGTTCTTTTAACTATCAAAATTCCCAAAAGTTTTACCACGCAAATTTTCCCAATTTATCTAGGGTCCTTTTCCCAAAATGGACAGAAAAAGGCCTGGTATTGGGTATTTTGTTTGGCGGACTGGATTAGATAGGACTTGATGTTTTATATATTGCTTATGTTATATTTTTGTCATTATGAGGATCTGTCTGACATATTTCGGAAGGTAACCTAGCAACATTTGTAGCTATGCAACAAGCACTGAATTATACATAATTCTGATTGAATGCAATGAACATGCACACGTTTTGCAACGATGATAATATTTGAAAAGCACTATAATTATGTCGTTTTAATTGTTCAAGTGTTTAGAAGGAAGCATCATGCATTGTAAAAACTGTTTGCCAGTTTCTACTTTCCATTCCGTCGTAAATTCACCACTACATTTAGCAAGCATTATTTTTGCTAATGTAACAATCTTGCAAAAAAAGCAAAAACTCACATAGAATGCTGATTTTACAATAGTACAGCACTGTCTGGGCCTGTATGTATATAAAATAATCAAACCTTCTTGATATTTTTTAGTAAATTTTTGCCGCCAGATATTGCAAATAATTTTATGTAAATATTATGATTTTGCTGCAATTAATAATTCATAGTTAATCTAAAAGCAGAATGGAACAGAATATCGAGAACATAGTTCAAGATGCGTTGTTCCGTGCACACTTTTATTTTGCATGTAATATTGCTTACGCTGCAGACACAACGCTACATGTAAATATTTTATAATGAAATTACGGATGTATTTTAATTCATGTACATCTATGAAATATATATATATATACCTTTTTATTGTAGATTAATAATGCTTTGTAAATATTATGATGTTGTGACACATATAGTCTGTTTATATATTTGCTTGAGAACGGTTGTAAACAAACTTTGAGTTGATCAGCCAATTAAAACATGTTTAACAAAATATTGACCAATGGACATAGAGTATACAAAAAAAACATTCACACCAAATTTTGAATTTTTTGTAAGTTCTCTATTTGTTTCAATGTACGTAATAAACAATCGCTTAGAAATGTAAGTTTTACGGGTTGCTTGTAATTCTTCGTAAATTTGATCGAAATTTACTCAAATTTGAAAATGTCACCTTTGTTATTTGAGTTTTACTGTAGTTACAGTTTACTACAGTTTTTCATGTACATGCTGTTATATTGTAGAAAATTTAATCTTTTTGTTTCGGCTTTTTACCGAGTTGTAAATCATCATGTGTAGTAAGATGGTATAAATTGTTGCTTCAAGGTCCATAGTCTTATGTTTTCGGAGGTCAATGCCACCATACAGACCTACCCTACAACACTGCATTGTCACTTTTCTTACATATATCCCAACGCCACAAATACAAGTGTCCGATACAGGTTTTCTATCCTGACCTAGTACGCGACAAGTTAGTGCTAGTATAAGAAATATCTGTTTTGGAATCGTGTTTGGCAGTTCCAGGAATTTTCCTAGAAATAAGTTACCATGCAATGTTTCAGAGTACGTCTGTATGAAGGCATTAACATACCATTTTCTAAAAATTATTGAATAGCATATCGAGGGTTCAGTGCAAGACTATACTAACTCCTATGTATCTATATAGGAGTTAGTATAGTCTTGTACTGAACCCTAGATATTTTGATATACAATAAGACTATCGACCTTTAAGTTGTTTATATGTATTGCACTATCATAGTTTCATGTATGTTATATTCTTCATTATTCAGTCACATTCAGGAAGCAAGGTATATGACAATACCCCACCCACTCAATATATACATTGTCATAGTGTACTTAAAAACTAGTTACAGAATTGGGAATCACTGTGTTCTTGTTTCACTGTTTATATAGTTTTAGGTCTGACATTTTACAGACTGGTTCCAGCTTTTAACCAGTCCGGACTGGTCTGAGATTTCATCTTTTAATCCAGACTGGTCCGTCACATTCCCACTTTTAACCCATTAGGACTTGTTCAGGATTCCAGCTTTTAACCCATCTGGACTGGTCTCAGGATTTTACCTTTTTATCAGGACTGGTCCACGATGTAAGGTTTTAACCCATTCAGACTGGTCTCAGGATTTCAGTTTTAAGCTGTTTCAGACTGGTTTGGATTTCCACCACTTAGACAGTCCTGACTGGTTTGGAATACCAGGATTTTGCCTGCCCGAGCAGGTATGGTATTCCAGCCATTAGCATACCCAAACCAGTCTGGTATTCCTGTTGTTGAGGGGGAAAATTAGGGGAAGGGGCCAATTTGTGGCAAAATGGGACAACCTTTTCTTTCTCCAAATCCCATGCCAAAATTTCTGGATTAAAAATTTAAGTGGTTAATTAACACCAGGGGGCAGTCAATGAGTCACAATGTAGAATATAAGTACTGGTTGACATTTAAACAAAATGCTGTAACCACAAACATATAAACTGTTTATCATTGTATGCTATGTGTGCTTAGAATGTCTGCAGGGTACCATTCAGCAGCTGTATCAAACATATGGTGTTGCTTTTGTATGTTCAGTGCAAGACTATACTAACTGCTATATAAAATACATAGGAATTAGGATAGTCTTGCGCTGAACCCTCAGAATAGTCTCTAACACTTTGAAATCATTTGAAATTAATAATTGTTCTAAATGAGTACTGTAAATGGCGTTTGTCTGGTTTGAATTGCCTGTAAAATAAATCAGAAACAAGAGAGTTGTAGAAATAACCCTTGAATGGATTTGATAATTCGATGATTTTGATATAAAATGAATTTTGGAGGACCGTAAAATTGACCATAAATTGGAACAAGTTGTTCTATTGTTCAGATGTTGTCCCAGAGCTTTCATCAAATACTGTCAGTCATCGTTTATTCGTCAACCTTCACATCAATAGTAAGACCACATCAATAGTAAGACCACCTCAATAGTAAGACCATCTCAATAGTAAGACCACCTCATAATTAAGAACATATTTTTCAAGTCCATTTTGACTGTTCTGCTCTTTATCCAAACTCAATACATGAAGTAAGACCACCTCAATATTAAGTCCAGTTTTCAAAGGTCTCAAAGGTGGTCTTATTATGCACCCCTTGGTTTGCACATGTCGGCCGTTCGGTCTGTATGTCTGTCCGTAACCTTTTCGTTTCCGATAAATAACTCAACAACCCCTTCACCTATCATCCTCAAACTTGGTCCACACATTTATCGTGGGTAGCAGAGGAACCCTATTAATTTTGGGGTCACTGGGTCAAAGGTCAAGGTCACAGGGTTTTACAAACATCTCTTGTTATTGAGGTTTTACTGTATTTCTCGTAAATTGGCTAAACAAATAATTTCTTCCTCTAGAACCAGCAGATACTCTTGAAGTCTGAACTGCAATAAATTCTCTGATGATTCTCCTGTTGAACACATAACAAGTAGAGGGATCTGTCTGTATGGAGGGCTTTCTATTTATGGATCTGTTTATTGATTAATGATCTCCAGGAAAAAATGTAATGTCTGAGCAGATATTAATGACCAGTTGCTGATAGTGAGAACTAGGCTGCCGTTGCTGGTATCTAATGACAATCAGTGTTGTTAAAAAGTAATGGTTGAACTGGCCCTTACAGAAAATTAACTGGACCAAACAGAAACTGGGGGGGGGGGTTTCGGGTAACAAAAATGCATCTATTGCAAATTTACGGCAGCCAAAATGCAATTTATACCAGCAATTTCGCAGGTGGCCACAGTTTGTATTGACAACGCCGGGTGTACATATTTTGTCTTCTTGGTTAATTAGGCATTTTAAAGTGTTAAGCCTGTTAAGAAATATAATTATGTATCAGTGCTGCTGTATGGCTGTTTTAATACATGTTTAATGGCAGCTGAGTCTGTGACCTTTCTTTTAAGTTTTTGCTGTAAATTTGATACAAAATAACTTAACTTTCCTGTTGTTAAAAGTGAATAAAACTGCAGCCAGGGATTTCTAGGGCCTTCCTGATTTTCAACTTACTGTGCATCCGTGGGACCCCTAAACAAACTTAAAAGGGTTAAAATGTGGCTTTTAGAAATTCCAGGGGTCTTGCAAACACTAGAAGTGTCAAGTCAAGGGTCAGATGGAACCCTGATACTCTCTGCTGGGATTTCCCTGATGCAGAAATCTTGAGTCCCTAACTCCCTTTTCTTTCTAGGGACTCCCATTTTCCACTGACTGTGCATCCAGTAGGACCCCTAAAATAAATTTTCGTCACATATAAACTGCATATCTGGGACCCTACAAATAGACCAAGGACCCCCCTATTGATCAAACACAAAGGTCCAAGGACCCCTAGCTGAAAAATTCTAGGGCAAACCCTGTGCAGCTATTGTGGATACTTTAACATTAGTATAAGTAGTAACAAACACTGGTCTTTATGAAATAGAATGTGCAATAAAAGTGAAAGTGTTAATTTCCTTCACTTCCGTACAATGTATCCTGGTATCACTTTATACAATCGTAGGAAGTTATGTGCATATTGTTTTACCAAGTTCTATAATTGATGGCTCATTGAATTTTATACCCTGTACATAATACATCATTTGTATGAAGGTTAAGTGTCTGGCTTAAAAGTTATCTTGAAAAAAAGTTGTCTTGCTGGATGGGATTTTCAATTTTATGAGAGTTAAAGACTTTTAAATGTGAAACAAGAACTCATTTGCCCTTTACTAAGCCTTTTCTGTAGGATGCAGTGTTTGCACAGCTTCTGTATCTTACGTTGTGTTTGATTGGTTCAACTTATATCCATTAGCCAATCAGATTTGTTGATACAAATTGGTAGCCAATCACAAGTGTGTTTGCAGACTGTTGCCTCATATTCATCTGAAATTATTTAAAACTATTACGAACAGAAATTTCTGATTTGTTTTTGAAAAAGAACTCAAGCTTTGCTTTTTTTATAATTCGATTTCAAAATATTCAAATCTTTCGGTATGCTTATTTAGCTGTTGTGTATTTGGTGATAAATATTGTTAGAATTTGTAATCTGACATTATTGAAGAAATTCTGAGTAGATAGTTCCCACATTGACAATATTTACCTCCTTGATCTGAATTTCTCGGCCATATTGATAGGCAAATTTCCTTTAAATTTATAGGGAATATAATGTAAACGATGATAAAATCAAATCAGATATAACAATGAAATAACTTATTTATTATGCTCATGTGGGCAGTTGGCTCAGTAATTTGGAGAAAAAGTGTTTGTCACATGCAAATTCTCTTGGTATTTTCTCAATTTATCACATATTAGTAAATAACGCATATAAGGGCTTATCAGTTTTGCCTATCAAAATGACTGATGATTAAGAACAAGGGAGGTAAATATTGTAGATGTAGGAACTATCTATAGACTCCAAAGTCTGACATAACTTTTGGTCTGCTCTGCAGTGGCTGGTGGCTCGTAAACATAAATGATTCGCTTATTCTGAAGCTGTGAAAACACTGTAGCCTGTAAGTCATACTGTATGTAGGAAGATGTTGGTGAAGGAACTAATTCTATTATATCCTGAGATAGTTGTCAATAGTTCAAGATTTGGTGATATGCCCTGTCCACTTACCACCTGTTTTGGGTAACCCATGGTACTGAATTAAACATGTTTGCCTACCGGTATTAATATCTTACCTTGGTCAACATGTCTTACTAGCCCAGATATGGAAACAGATTTTTGCAGGAAAATATAGGAACCTGTTACTCGTTATAGCTCTGGTCCCGATCTCCCGAAAGCATCTCAATTTGAGCTAAATCTCAGCTCAAATATTGTTTCAAATCGTTGAGATTGTCCTCATCTGAGACCGGACTCAAAATCGGTATTACAAAACGAAATAAAAAGAGATTATTTTTTTCTCAAATTTTTTTTTGAATGAGATTTGTCTCAATCTCAGTCTCTGTTTTGAGCAAAATCTCATTCTGAGCTGAGATTTCTACTTGAGGTGCTTTGAGAGATCGGGGCCTGGCATTGTCATTTATACTTTGTTGCTTACATTTTATGTTGTTTTTCATCATAACGATAATCATTAGTGTCACAAACATTAGTAGTCATCTTCCGTTGTCTTTGTTTACGTCATCGTCATCTGTTTACGTCATCGTCATCTTTGCGTAGTTAAATTATTTGATTATATTCGTGCTGTTCAAGTTTATCGTATTTTTCAGCTCAAATGCACAATCAAGAAAAGTTTAGCATATTTCATCAAATCCACGGGGCTGACTGGGTTAAAACCCAGTTTGCGTTCGCTCTAGGAAAATACCGATCTACGTTGTATTAATATAGTTACGACCTCCTGGAAAATGCCGATTTTATATTGTATAGTTCTATTCTTGTCTCAGACTATTGTCCTCTAGTAATATTCAATTAGATTGAAATTGTAACAATATTATAAATTCTAAATGCAATCATTGTAATGTAGTTTCATTTATATTTCATCCTTATCATCACCTTGGGACGTTCACTATTATAATGTAAGTTTCTCTATATTCGTGCCTGCATCGTGATCAAGTGTTGTATTTCTTGAATTTGTTTGATTTTTCATTTATTAGTTTTCAGAGTTTTTTCTGCATCTTGCGTTTTAGTTGTTACGTTTTATTTTTACAACCACAAGTAGTGACGCATTGACAATTTAGACCGTTACCCACGATCCTTCCTTTATTTCCCAGCATCCTTTGTGGTTTCTTTGCGATGTTGAAGACCTCCCTATTTGTGAATGTGATACTAATATTTTAGATTTAGGAGTAAAAGCAAAACCAGTCTGACTAATATTTTAGATTTAGGAGTAAAAGCAAAACCAGTCTGACTAATGTTTTAGATTTAGGAGTAAAAGCAAAACCAGTCTGACTAATATTTTAGAATTAGGAGTAAAAGCAAAACCAGTCTGACTAATATTTTAGATTTAGGAGTAAAAGCAAAACCAGTCTGACTAATGTTTTAGATTTAGGAGTAAAAGCAAAACCAGTCTGACTAATATTTTAGATTTAGGAGTAAAAGCAAAACCAGTCTGACTAATATTTTAGATTTAGGAGTAAAAGCAAAACCAGTCTGACTAATGTTTTAGATTTAGGAGTAAAAGCAAAACCAGTCTGACTAATATTTTAGATTTAGGAGTAAAAGCAAAACCAGTCTGACTAATGTTTTAGATTTAGGAGTAAAAGCAAAACCAGTCTGACTAATGTTTTAGATTTAGGAGTAAAAGCAAAACCAGTCTGACTAATATTTTAGATTTAGGAGTAAAAGCATAACCAGTCTGTCTGCGTTGGTATTTATATGTGGATAGATTTGTTTCGCTTTCAATTCCCTCGAGATGCACTTGGCATTCCCTTAGAACTATTGAGATCCTTTCAAGACTGCACTAACTGTGTATAGAATATAAACCATATCAAGCTGTTTTCCACCAATCTGTCATATGTTTATTTTTAAGTTAGATGGTTTTTAAAGGTACATTGTCATTTCTTTTTCAAAATATTCTTAGTCATAAATATGAGAAAATCAGTGGTAATTGCCTTCATACAAATGTTCTCCACAACTCTGCATTGTCACTTTTCTTACATGTTGTCCAAAACCGAAAATACAAGTGTCCAATATGGGTATGTTCTATCTTTACATACGCTCCGAGTTAGCGCTAGAATGGGAAATACTTGTATTCAAATCGTGTTTTGCTGTTCCAGGAAAGTTGTAAGAAACGTTACAAAGCAGTGTTGTAGAGTATGTCTCCAAATTATTACTTTGCATTTTTTGATCGTAAATTGACTATCTACCTTTAATGCTGTGTTTAAAGTCCTATAGCTATTAATGTGATAGACAAAACATTAACTCTGCATGCCAATGCACTTAATTGCATATAATAACAAAACATATCCCACACATTTGGCACATGTCTTATAAATGCTGGTGCATTTCTCACTGTCTCGTATTGATTAAAATGATTAAAGAGATGTTGTAAAAATAATAAGGGCCCCACAGTAAAGTGCGGGTGCCCTACAGTAATCACCGTTTTCTGTCTGTCTGGGTGAACATTCGTCCGTCTGTCTTGTCCGTATAGAATGCTTGTGCCTATGGTCCTCAAACTTCATAGGCCTGCTGTTTATGACTGTTATGACCCTTATTGACTTTGAGGTCAGTAGGTCAGATGTTAAGGTTATGGTGACCTTGACTTGAAAACTGTTTCCGCTCAATAACTGGAGAACGCTTGCATCTTTTGTCTTCAAATTTGATAGGCCTCCTGGTTATGACAAGTGGATGACCCCTATTGATTTTTTTGAGGTCATGAGGTCAGAGGTCAAGTCAGGGTGTATTGTCTTCTTAAGAAATTTCATTTACATCTCTTTCCAATATATTAAAATTTCCGATATCAAGGCCATTATGCGGGGGGGGGGGCCCTGATAACATTTTTGATAGCTCTAGTTTTGTTAAGCAATGTTTATTTTAGTGTTTTTTTTCAATGTTGTCTGTTTAATGTTGTATATTTCGCTGGGTGAAAGGGAAACTAGTCTATCTGCTTCTTAATTTATAGGCAGATAGATAAGTTTTCCTTTCCGCTCGGTGGTATGTTGTGTATGTATTTATTAATATTGGACATGTGTTCAGTCTGCATGAGCAAATATCAGTCTTAATTGATAGATACAATGTAGAATAATGCTGCACATTGGTTAATCCTCAGCAATCTACTGAATAATCCCAAATAAATGCGCCTGAGAGGGCATGACATTTTGAGAAAGGGGGGGGTTGGCAATTAATACAATATTTTTAAGTCACAAATGCATCTATTAGAACCAGTACTAGTCTAGCCTTCTTTAACTTTTGTTCTAAGCCGAAAGTGTCGAAACTTGCACTAGCCTAAATTAGTTTCCAAACTTATGGGAGTGGGGTGTTTATTAGGGAATATTCGGTATTAGTGTTATGAACATTAGTCCAGAAGAAAGACTGCTTTTCCTTACAACTCATTCACGTCCAATAAGCAAGACAAAACAACATACGTTTCAAATTACTGTTTAATATGTGATTCATAAGTAGCACTTGGGCAACCAACTGATTTGGAGTGACCGAATAACATAGCCATAATACAATAGGGTTAACAACATCATTCATGCACAAGTATAACTTTTGACATGGCTGTTTAAAGCATTGTGATATATGCTGCATAAAATAACATTTCATAATAAAACTTTGACGAAAAACAGAACTGTGTCGGCTGCCCAAAGCTGAACGGTTTTTAAAACGTTAACATCTCGTGCACAAGCACCTGCTAGCGACACCTATCAGAGATATTTGACATTTATAAGGGAATTAATTTTCTCCTAATTCATTATTTTCAAATTGAGAAAAATACATTTCTTTCCACATAATGTAGTTCAGTCTATGAATCTGTTCAAGTATTTGTAATTTTTCAGTTTTTCATGTTGTGGGTAACTTTTTTTTTAATCAACTCGGTATGAAGACTGTATCAAGGTGTTTTGTGAATAAGAAACAGTTTCCTGTGTATTTTACTGTTCTAGCTTTAATGTAATCAATTAACTACAAAGATCTGTGTTTAAAATTGTAACCCTGTTAATAATTGATTTGATAAATCTTGAATTTCAGTGCCTGAGTTTTTTTACAGTATTGCATTTGTGTTGTTGCCATGACAACCAGCGTATAGCTTTCATAGGAACATATCATGTTTGACATAAAATTTTAATTATGTTCGTTTTTTAATAAACTGTAGGGTAATTGGTCTGTAATTGATTTTTTTCTATTATTTAAGACGGAAGAACAGAAAGAAGATTTCAGTAATATTCCTCCAGCACAAAGAAAAGCAAAGTTACTGAAGAGAATAGAAGAAATAAGAAAGCAAATAGCTCACGAAACGGCGGAGAGGTAAGCGTAATTGTGGAGATCTCAGCTCAATATGAGATTTTGCTCAAAATATAGATTTTATATATCTCATTTGAATCTCTTGAAAAAAAATTGAGAAAAAACTTATCTCATCTTTTTCTTTTGTAATACCGATTTTGAGTACGGTCTCAGATGAGGAAAATCTCAACGATTTGAGACAATATTTGAGCTCAAGATTTGGCTCAAATTGAGAAGCTTCGGAAGATGAGGGCCAGGTTTTCTTAAAATTCTCAAGCTGAGACATTTGTCAACAGGGGTGTTACAGTGTGCCATACTTATTTACTCATGTGAGTAAACTTCAGAATGAAAGGTTTAAAAATGTCTTAAATCTTGAAAAATGAAATGTGAGCCTAAGGGGGGGGGGGGGGGGGGGGGTAACCTCCAATACCCATCCCCATGAGTAACGCCCCTGGAAAAGTCAAATATTTTATGTCATATGAAATTGCAGTCTGGTGACTTCAGTTGATAGACTGTTTGACAGCTAATCTAGAAATTGTGGGTTTTTGAAACCCAGGTGAGGCGTATGTTCTTTCGTGGCAATTTTACTGACGATAATGCTTCCGAAGTTGTTTGTCCTCCACCTCTGTACTCTGATTTATATGGAGAAGTTGTCAGTGGCATGCAAAGGAGCAGGTTAGGTCAACTGACCGCCGTATATAACTGAAACACTGTTGAGGAAAGGCATTAAGACCGAAACACACAAAACAATGAAAACAATGCAACATTCTCACCATTGATTCTGGTGCTTGTATGTCAACATTTTCTTTTGACTGACTTTGTATTTTATAAAGCAAAGCTTAGGTTCTTGAAAGCTTAAGTTTTAGACAAATCTATCCATCTGTCTGTGTGCAAAATTAGTTTCGTATTGGGCACATAAGCATAGGATTATAAAATACAGGTCAAGTTCGATTTCAGTTACAGTTAATCAAATTTAGAGAAGTTATTGCCCTTTCTCAATCAAAAAGCCCATAGCGGAGATATCCGTGTCGTTGGGAGCTATCTAGTTTAGTACATATCTCTTTGTTCGAATGTATAAGAATCATTTTACATAAAACTCAAGTGGAGTACATTTTTGTGTGCTCTCCAAGTCACTACCATTACTAACTCTGTATATAATGTATTTGTATTACAGAGAGGGAATGATAAAGATGAAGGAGGTGTATGAGAGTAATTCAGCGCTCGGCGATCCAAACTCTATTAATAAAAAGATGGAACAAAACGCTGACAAATTGAACCAGTTACAATCAGAGTTAAAGAAAAACCAGGTAAGGGAGTCGATGATTTTTTACTGACATTGTGGTGGTGGAATAGGTTGGGTAACGGTACCTAAGATAGTGACCTTTGACCTACAGTCGGCCCTCGTTCATTGGAATTCATGGGGTCCGAAATAATACACGGTTTCGATAAGCCCATTTCAATTTAATGTGCATAAGAAACTACATCAGGGCCTGATATTTATTTGGGATGTTACCAAGTATTCAGATAGAAGGTTGTCGTATAAACAAGGTCCGACTGTTTTTGTGTCTATCCCTTATTACCCTGTAGGACTAGGAAGTTGACTGAATTGACTCATCATTCGGAACATTTGAGACGAGAGTATATAGACTCTGCTTTGTCTGTTCGTGTGTCTGTCTGTCCCGCATTCATGTCTGAGCTATTTCTCAGCAATCACCGACCGGAATTCAGTTAAACTTACTGGGAAGCTTCACTACCAAGAGGAGGCAGGAGTCCCCTTATTTCCCGTTCGGGAAGTTGCTCCCATTGTATATGACCTCCCGACGATGCATGTTTATTTTTTATGCTACCGTATTATCCCTACCAAAATGGGAGTTGAAAATTGCTTTTAATCCAAGTCTTATTTTACTTCATGTAGGATTATCTAGCAGATGCAGAAAGGGATATGAACATGGGTGGACGACGACATCCTTCGAATGAATCCCTGACCCCTAGTATTACATCTACGGAGGGCAGCAATAACCAGATATCGGCCCCTGGTACCCCTATTCAGCATCACAATCAACAGGAAGAATATTACGAGTAAGTAATCGGGTCACGCTTGTGATGTTAGTTGCCATGGTTACGAGCTTGTGAGATCTTGGTATGATCTCGAATCTATACTCTGCGTTTGTTTAGTATATACATGTATTTATATTACAATCATACGCATTTACATTTATATATGATCATGAACAGCCATCTTTTTCAGTTTTCGGGGAATGGTGGGTCCTTTTGATAGGGGAAATTTGCATCATGAATCACCAAATTTGGGTATTTATAGGGCTAAATTTTTAAATAATTTTACTGAAGAAAATTTTTCTTTCTTAAGGAAAAATATAGACCTATTTTCTTTGGTGAATAGGGCACAATATCGGCCCCTAATTTGCCATAAAAAGGGACTGATGTAGACAATGTATTATAAACCTGGAACTTAGAACCCTGTCTCTCTATGCCAGATAGATTGCTTGATTATACGATTTATTCTTATTGATATGATTCGGCTGTTTCATGATTTTGTATCTTTGGTTTGAATAGTAATGAGTAATGAGTAATTTCTGACACACACATCCCTGCATTATGAGATGACTGTTAGGTGGGCAAAACTGTCTCTAAACATTCTACCTGGATATATCATTAAATGGACTTTAAAAGCCGTTATAGCCTACGCGGTAAGATCAGTTGGTAGACCGCTCAACTGAAAGCTGACTTGTTTCAATTCTATTGAAGTATTCTTATAATTGTATGGTAGGCCTTTGTCTAGTTTAAAAACATTATAGTTTTACAACGACTTACTTACGAAATTATATCATCAATTCTCTGCCTAGTGCTGCCATGTTCAATTATGAATATTTCTATTCAGTTTATTTCTAGATTTTACTTTACAAGGGAGATAATTCAAATTATGTTTTGTTTGAATGAGACCCAGTAGTTACCCCCCTTGTTTTACAAAAATGACGTAAATATTCTACCTCTTCTACTGACTATGACGAGGGTTTTGTGTGAGGCTATTGTAACTAGGATTTGACAAAGAGGTGGTTACAACAGCTTTGCATGGAACCCTTGATTTAATGCACCTATCAATATTTTGCCCCAGGGGGGGGGGGGGGGGGGGGCGATCTGACCCAGGGAAATTAGACATTTTTTGGGCCCAATTTCCCAATCTAGAGCCAAGCATTTTTGTCTAATTCCCCACAGTGGGAGATGCTCATTACCCCACTTCCAGGATCTATTAAATATCTGGCATAGGTCTATTTCCTGGGACCCGGAATCTTTCTGCATGTCAAATTCCCACCTGACAGGAATCGTCGTCTGTATGAAGTTTCATGTAACCCAGCCATCCCTTCCCTTCGGGCGAAACATTGATGAATGCAGTGAAATAATTTATTGTATTTGGACATTATACTGTATAAATGTTGTCAATGCGAAGTATGGTTGTGTTTTCAAAGTTTGTGCATTTTCGATATCATTCCATTCTCTCATTCATCGTTTGCAATCAATTCCATGGATAAAATGTAATTTTTTTAATTAAAAAACATCTTTTCAGTCGCTTTATTATCTCGAGTTTGAGTGTTTTTTTTGGTTATAAAGGTCTTATTTGATATCGAAATTCGCTAAGTGATAATTTTGAGAATATTTAATATGTTAATGCATTCATACAGATGTACTCTACAACATTGCATTGTAACTTCCTGGAACTGCAAACCACGAGTCCGATACAGGTATTTCCTATTCTAGCGCTAGCCCAGCGCATAGGTCGGGATAGAAAATATTTGTATCAGACACTTGTATTTTTGGTTTTGGGAAACACGTAAGAAAAGTGTTGTAGAGTACATCTGTATGAAGGCAATTAACACCAATTTTCTCATATTTGTGACTAAGTATATTTTGTTTAAAAAAAATATATATATTTAAATACACCTACCTTCAATCGACTTTGGAATATATCCGAATGTATGGAGTACAGGTGCGCCATGCTATTTGCTAATTGCTTTGATAATAAGCAAAATGCATGGCACACCATAGTTCCATAATTATGATGGTACAATAAATAATTAAATGCTGTTTCCACGGGTATAATTAGATTCCCAAAATATTTCATTAAAAGCAATCTGCTTACTTTGAGATGTGTTGTAGTTCGGGACAATGTAAATTTAGCTTAACGATTTTAATGCTTTGCCAATTAAGTGCTTTTTATCTAATGTTCAATATTTAACGCGTAATTTAGCGTTATAAGCTTTCACCATTGTAATTCATATCTCGCATATATATCATATATAAATATCGGTACAAAGATTCGGATGGTATATTTTTAGCCGTTAAAAAATATTGCATTAATTTATTGATCTCCCATCTGCTGCAACATTATTTCTTACCTCCCTTTAGTTTATATATCGGACCAGTAATACCAGAGTTGTGGCCCTTGACTCTGCAACTTAAGTGGGAAGTGGAGGCATCTAGTATAGACACAATTTTAGTTCATGATTTAAGTGAGATACTTATATCTTCTCAAAATTTGATCTAGGAGAAATAATTGACCAATCAGATGCATTTTAAGTTAATTGTGGCATTCTGTAGCTACGGTCATATCAATCTATTGTTCTTTGATTTGCATGAACAATAATGACTTTAGTATACAGTAAAACCTCAGTAATAAGACCATCTTTTGAACCCTTGAATACTGGTCTTCTTTTTGAGATGGTCTTAATATTGAGGTTGAATAAAGACTAAAACAGTGATAATGGACTTGAAAATTGTGTTCTTAATTTTGAGATGGTCCTATTATTGAGGTGGTCTTCAAGTGAGGTTTTACTGTATTCTGCTTGTAAAATTGATACAAGTCTTCTTTGTCAAATTAAAAGGGTCTACAAAATATTCCACAGAAATCTTTGTACATGATGTGATTCATTCATTCCACACTCTCGTTGTATTTTGTTGCATATTTTTGTTACCATGTTGATTTTATTTGCTTTACAGTGAAAGATCTAGATATAGTTACCGGTAATTTAGCTTTTATGTTAATTTTAGTTGCTGTCTTTGTAGTGAATAACACTTGTATCCCCATCCTTAACACTGCGCGACTCGCGATCTTCATGCAATATAGAATTCATAATCATACCATCACCTTTACTGACGTTTCTCTGATTATTATAACTACAGTGCCGATCCAAAGAGAGATTAAGTTGTTACTGGGAACACCATGTACATAAGACAAAGCCTCCCCACACAGGTCCCCCATCCCCTCCTGAACAAATCTCTACAAAAAATTAGGCACCGAGGAGTTGCAACAGTAAACATGTATGGGAATAGGGTTGCAAGAAATGGTCTGGTCGACCACAATTAAACAACTATGGAAAAGTTAAGGGGACAACAAAAGGGAAAAGTTTAATGGATGGAACACATCAAAGCACTGAAACTGCGAAATGACAACTCCGCTGTAGTTGGACAAAGTCATATGGAACCACCGTCTTTAAGAATTAATTTGAATTTTGATTCATGACGACTCAACATTCATCAAATTCACAGTATTATGTATGGTATAATGAAGGGAAATGTATATAGGGGTTATGTCTCTCACTAAATTTTATGCAAACCTCGGTCAGCTAACGTCAAAACGAGTGGTTGCCATTTGCTTGTTTATTAATGCTACAAATTTTGATACAACATTATGGTACAAATGTGTGTCACAGCATTATGGTACAAATGTGTGTCGAAATCCGGTAAATGCACTTTTAAGTTAGAACAAAAACACGCCAGTCAAGTCATATACATTTCCTTGTTTTCGAACACCACCGTATAGAAGTTGCGACTTTGACCAATGAGACGATGACTTGACTGAAATTAGCGGGAAATTTTGCAAAGGGTACAGTGCAAGACTATCGTAACTCCTATATAAATACATAGAAGTTGCGAAAGTCTTGCGTTGAATCCTCAACTTTATGTATTGAAATTCCGTTACAGAATTTTGGATCGGCACCGTCAATAGACTCTCCTGATTAATGAAATCACTTTTACCTTTCTGACTGATTTACACACGCCAAACTCTGTAACGTGCAGTCCAAGTTTGAACCATTATAGCGCCAATCCGAGTCAAATATTCATTCCAAGTTTTAAATTTGAATTCAGGAATTTTCCTTGAGAGGATTTAAGGGTGCCATTGTCTGTGCGTTTCCCCCTATTCGGAGTTTCCCCTATTCGGAGTTTCCCCTATTCGGAGTTTCCCCTATTCGGAGTTTCCCCTATTCGGAGTTTCCCCTATTCGGAGTTTCCCCTATTCGGAGTTTCCCCTATTCGGAGTTTCCCCTATTCGGAGTTTCCCCCTATTCGGATAATGCCATAAAACTAAAATTTGTCCATGAGTCATTCTTAAGTTAAGTATTATGTCCCTTTACTGTAATTACCAGCATCCTTTTGTTGAAACTTACCACTAATCATGATGTTGCTTATGTTCCCTGTTTCAAGCTATGTTGTGATTGTTTTGCCAGCTAATTAATTGATTATAGTGAAGCTTTCACAAATATTTTTTTATGAAATTACGAACAGTTTTGTAATATAATACAATAAAACCACAATAATAAGACCACCCGTGGGACCCTTGAAACTGGTTTTCTTATTGAGGTGGTCTTAATATTGAGGTTGAATAAAGAGCAAAACAGTGAAAATGGACTAGAAAACTGTGTTCAATATTTTGAGGTGGTCTTATTATTGAGGTGGTCTTTAAGTGTATACATATACTGTAGAAGGGATAAAGGGAGATAACTCATGACAATCACCTGTGGTTGGGAGAGTATGCTATTTTTGCTGTCTTAAATTTTAGCAGTGAATTGAAGCTGATTTATACTATCTATACCGAAAGCTTGTGATCTAAAATTGTTTGTGTGAAATTGCATCATTTGCTGTGCAATATGTGTGCTTGTGTTTTGTCATAGTTACTGGCTTACTAACAACAACCAAATATATCCAGATTAGCTTGGATTTATAGATGTTTGCTTGAGTGCTTTCGTTTCGAAAATCAGAGCTTATTTGTTGGGTCAAGGTACTGAATACATGGATGTATTTGGTGATAGCGGAATCGTTGATGTGTAGGTTTGGTGGGATTGTTATGTCAGAGTTTGGTAAAAATGTTCTACTATTTGACTTGTCTGAAGTGGCATTATATGTCTGGACTTGTCTGGTAAAAATTGTATTATGTGTCTGGTAAAATTATATTATGTGTCTGGACTTGTCTGGTAAAAATTGTATTATGTGTCTGGACTTCTCTGGTAAAAATTGTATTATGTGTCTGGTAAAATTATATTATGTGTCTGGACTTGTCTGGTAAAATTGTATTATGTGTCTGGACTTGTCTGGTAAAATTGTATTGCATGTCTGGTAAGATTGTATTATGTGTCTGGGCTTGTCTGGTAAACATTGTATTATGTGTCTGGACTTGTCTGGTAAAATTGTATTATGTGTCTGGACTTGTCTGGTAAAATTGTATTATGTGTCTGGACTTGTCTGGTAAAATTGTATTATGTGTCTGGACTTGTGTGGTAAAAATGGTATTATGTGTCTGGACTTGTCTGGTAAAAGTTGTATTATGTGTCTGGACTTGTCTGGTAAAATTGTATTATGTGTCTGGACTTGTCTGGTAAAAATTGTATTATGTGTCTGGACTTGTCTGGTAAAATTGTATTATGTGTCTGGACTTGTCTGGTAAACATTGTATTATGTGTCTGGACTTGTCTGGTAAAAATTGTATTATGTGTCTGGACTTGTCTGGTAAACATTGTATTATGTGTCTGGACTTGTCTGGTAAAATTGTGTTATGTGTCTGGTAAAATTGTATTATGTGTCTGGACTTGTGTGGTAAAAATGGTATTATGTGTCTGGACTTGTCTGGTAAAAGTTGTATTATGTGTCTGGACTTGTCTGGTAAAATTGTATTATGTGTCTGGACTTGTCTGGTAAAAATTGTATTATGTGTCTGGACTTGTCTGGTAAAATTGTATTATGTGTCTGGACTTGTCTGGTAAACATTGTATTATGTGTCTGGACTTGTCTGGTAAAAATTGTATTATGTGTCTGGACTTGTCTGGTAAACATTGTATTATGTGTCTGGACTTGTCTGGTAAACATTGTATTATGTGTCTGGACTTGTCTGGTAAAATTGTATTATGTGTCTGGACTTGTCTGGTAAAAAGTTGTATTATGTAACTATGCAGTGGAATTATTGAGGAGTGAGATTATTCCTGTTTTCAAAGGATTGTCTCATTCGTAGGTCAACACAGTTTGACCTAAACTATGGTGTATATGTGATTTTGTTGTATATATGCTGTAATGATAAGTTTGTGTAAGGGTGTATGGGGGTGGGGGGATTTTCCTCTGACTTTGACATATTCTTCCTGTTGCCAATTACCTTTCTCACTTCTGATGATTTTTTCTCTTGTATCAATAATCTAGTAAACTTTAGTGATAATATAGTAATAGAATATGTTTACAGTTGTGAATTTAACACAGAACCCATGTCTGATTGCCTCTTTATTTATATACAGACAGACTAGCTTCATTATCTCCTCTCCATATTAACTGTCGAAAGTTTTTTGTGTTATTTTATTTTACCAAAATAGGTAAAGTTTATTATCTTGTGATTGCTAGTAAAAAAATAGGTAAAGTTTATTATCTTGTGATTGCTAGTACAATGAGAGTGTGTATCCACATAGCTTTGTTCCTGTATGTGGGTAATACAGCTATCAGTAGTCAAGAGCGTCAAAATTCCAGATTAATCCGGATTCAGAGCCCCAGAGATCGATATTCTGATCCTTATAAATCAATGAGTTTTTTATGGGTGTAGGGGGAAATCTGCATCTAATGAACGGAATTGAATACAAATGTATTTTTGAAAAATCATACAATACCGACCAAGGTGTCCTGCTGATAAGTCTGTGGACGACCCCTTTGATTCCGCTCAGTTTTTGGAATTGAGGCTTTGACTCTGTTGACACCCCTGAGTATTGTTCTGGAAAGTCAAAAAGTCTAATTTGGAAAAAAAAGATTATAGAAATAAACTACCATACTTATACTAATTAACTAGTTGAGCAAAACTTAGGCATTTTGTCCTGTATTATAATTGTTCATAAAACAAGAAAATAGTTGCCATGGTATTGTTTTGATCTCATTTTTGACAAGTTTGATGCACTTTCCAATATCTACATGGTGTATGTATTATTTTTCTAGGCCAGTAGAAGAACCGCAAGTTGAACCGGAACCGGTTATTACACCCGAAATGGATCCGGAAGTTGATGAATTCTCGTATCCGGTCATTGGATCCTGTAGAGCATTATATCCATTTGATGGTATGTACAGTGTATAATCACAATTATAAGCATTTTTTGTTCAATAAATGGTTTAAAACAGCTCATTTAGTGATTATAGTTTTTGACAATAGGTAGTTCCCACATCTACAATATTTACCTCCCTTGTTCTTAATCATCAGCCATTTAGGTAGGCAAAACTGATAAGCACTTGTAGAAGTAATTTCCAAATGCGTGAAAATTGAGAAAATACCAAGAGAAATTGCATGTGACAAACACTTTTTCTCCAATTTACTGAGCCAACTGCCCACATGAGTATAATGAATAAGTTATTTTTAGATCTGATTAGTTTATCATCGTTTACATTATATTCCCTATAAGTTAAAAGGAAATTTGCTTATCAACATGGCCAACAATTTAGAACAAGGGAGGTAAATATTGTAAATGTGGAAACTATCTATATTATTTGATATTGTCTTATGTATTTTCAAATTTTGAATATTTTCTGTTCTTTTCATGTATATTGTCTGTTTCAATGTGAATATAAAACTGTATAGGACCTAGATTTGTTTGAATGTTTTGAAACGTCATAATATGCTCATTAGTAATCTCAGTCAGATTACTGCTTTGAAATAACTACGAATGAATTGATTATAAAAGTAAGACTGTTATTAAAGAAGTCTGTTAAATAAGTCTATTTCTTAAATGTAAAATGAGATACGTTAATGTTATTTTTGATCTTACTGACATAGATGTCAGTGATGGAACTGAACAGAAGTTTCTCAAAGGTTTTCCATGTTTTATTACAACTGTGTCTCTTTTTCTCTTGTTTCTTTAGACAATGATGGAGGTATAAGTCATAGAAATCTTTTACAATCTTACACTCATATGATCTCTACAAACTCTACTCTCGATTGCTAAACTTTCATACTTCACTATCAATTCTTGTCTTTGAAATATCCTGGTCGAGAAAAATCGAAATTTAAGTCCAAGGGGATACTGTGGCATGAAATAGTCTCCTTTTTACTCAGTATAAACACTGGCTTCAGTTTGGTAATGTTTGGCAAACTCCACGCATCAGTTATCTTCCCTTGCAGTACAGCAATAACTATAAGGGGAGATCACTGCATAGGAGATTGAATGTTTGGGTGAAGGAATATTGATTAAAATGTTTGACTGACTTTGGTATAAAATTATTTATAAGTGTGAAAAGCCTTCAGTTCATGTTAATTACCTTTTATGGTAGTATTTCCGTTGTTGATTATTAGTAAAGCATTTAACATGGTCAGATTATGTTGTTCTTTCTGTTTAGATATTTACAGGTTGTTTAGGGTCTAATGCTAATTATTTTTAATTGATTGCTGGAATTATTGGAAAAGATTGTTTTGTTTGTAGATTTAATTTCATTTAGTTGTTTTCATACCTTGTAGAATGAATGGAAAAGTAATAATCATGAATAAGTTATAATGAAAAATTGACTTAAGGTTGAACACCCCTTATAGATTTCTGCCAAAACAAATGAAGCACCGGCCAATTTCAGTAAATTCCGTGACTATTTCATTGAAGATCAGCCGATGTTTCAATTTTTTTTGCTGGATTCCATTAGGGACCTTCTACATTAAATTTTATAACAATTCTTTGCACAAATCATACAAATCACTTGCAATAACCAGTTTCCAGGCATTGTCCCAGCAGACGAAAAACAATTGTGTCACATTAAGGTATATTTTGGCATAATTTAGGTATACTGGCATATTGTAAGCCATGGAATGGAATGGAATGTGCTTCTGTTTAAGCCAGTCCTTATAAAAACTCTAATCCATACTTTGGAATGTGCAGTTGTCAATTCTTCCTCTGTATATCACAGGTTTGTTGCAAATCTAATGTAACTGTTTGTTTACCAATAATGGGTTACATTAGGTTTTGTCTCAAACCCTCAATATCAATTATTTGCTAGAAAATTCTTGGATGTAAAAATATCAATCTAGCCTTATTATAAAGTGAACATAATATTATATAAATATACCTTTATTATCCTAGTTCAGTATACATTCATTAGCCTTGAAGATTCTACTTGGGTCTTTCATGAACACACGTCACAGAATGATGGATCTGAACTAGTTCGATCAGCGCATCATTTAGTGTAGCATGCTTTATGAAATCATGTATCGCTTGTAATAAATACAATATGTTTATAGAAAATTGTAAACCAGAAAGTCACATGTTTTTATTTGGTAGAAAATGTACCAAACACTTTTACGAACACTGAAACAGTTGGAGCTGCTATTTATCAATATACTACATGTATATTTACAAGGGTGTCAAAATTTCAGATTAATCCGGAAATCTAGATTCAGATCCCCAGATATCAATTTTCAGATCAATATAAATCCTATGTGTTTTTATTGGGGCCAATCTGCTACTGCACAAACGGAATTGAGTATGAGTGTATTTTTTAAAAAAGCATACAATAACAACCATGACGTTCGACGGACAAATCCGTGGATTAGTTCTTTGACCCCCTGCTTAGTTTTCATGATTAATGATTTTGTTTTGTTGACACCCCTGATTTATCAGTATGTGCTAAAATAATTTTGGCCATTTTTTTCAGTTTTTGGGGAAGTATAGAGGGACCTTTTGATAGGGGAAATTTGGGTTGTAAATCACCAAATTAGGGTATTTATAAGGCTCAAATTTCAAATAATTTCATCAAGGGGTAAGTAGTGGGGAAATATATACTTTTTTCTTAGGGGAATGGGGCCCCATCTTTGCCCATAATCTGCCATAAAAAGTGCTGAATTTTAACACTATTTTTTCAACAAGTTAAAGGAAATTCTCATTCTTTGATATATCATGCTCATACAATGCCTGTAACATGCTTCTACCATTATCTTTGTTGCCATGCAGTTTGTTGGTGTTGATGGCTGGTGTACACCATTTGTCTGGCTGTACCAAGGTTGGCAGTACACTCCTGCAAACTGTTATGGTTACGGTATGGGGAGGCACTGTCTTTTGTATGTGGTGTTCCCTGTATCAATTTAATCTTTCTTACAACAAATTCGACTTCTTAGATAAGTTAAGAGTTCATGATCATACTGTGTGGAGAGGCATTGTCTTGTGTATGTGGCATTCCCTCTTTCTTACCAAAAATTTGGCCATGAAATAAGTTTGCTATTCATGATTCTTGTGTCATGACAGAAACATAAAATGTTTGGCCATGATGTAAACTGTGCGCAAAAGTAACAATGCTTTTGTGCTTTAATGTATACCATATAGGGCTGTCTTTGATACAATCGATGTCAATAAAGTAACAATTGTTTCTGTCTTTTTCCTACAAATATCGATATTTTGGTGTGAAAATGCAGGAGATTGGGTACAGTCAAAAAATATGCCAAAGTAGCAAAACTATAGTTAAAACTATGGATTCATTACTTAAATGGTATCTTGTTCTCGAAAAATACAACATTTTAAATTATGTGTGCCAAACACTGAAACATACATAAATATAGAAGTTAATGGAATATTAAAGGAATTTAAGAATATTATTGATATATCATCATTATTTTTCTTTTGATATTTTAAAATCGTCGATATACAAAAAATTGAATCAAAGACAGCTCTTATACAACATACTTAAACAGTTGTCAAGTTGTAGCATTTTAGCATTGAAGATTATTCATGGCACTTAAGTTATTGCTTCAAGGCAGTATGTTACAATTACAGCTAAAACACAGTTTGTAACCTGCTGAATTGTATACACAAATGTTGACTTGAGTTAAAGTTATAAAATTGTCTTCAATTAAAATTAGGTACTGCAGTACTGTTATATTTTTAAAGTCAGCAGTTTTTATGTGCAAGAAACATAAGTTTTGCCATTAAATCCACTCATGTTACCATTGTTTGAATTAATGTGCACATTTTTGCTCTTATATAAATTATGTATAAATTGAGTTAAAAAACTGTGATTCTATTTATAGAATATTTTGATACTATTAATAGAACACTTTGATACTAATTATAGAACATTTTGATACTATATATAGAATACTTTGATACTATTTATAGAATGCTTATTCTATTTATAGAACATTTTGATACTATTTATAGAACATTTTTCAATTTCTATTTATAGCAATCAATGAAGGATCAGTCAGTATGGAGGAGAATGAAGAGATGTGGGTGTTAGAACAAGACCAGGGAGATGGATGGACTAGAGTGCGGAAGAATGACAGCTCAGAAGGCTTTGTTCCCACCTCATATGTTCAGTGCCACTACTATGACCAAGATGCTGTGTAGTATGAAGCTTACCCTGTAGATACATTAATAGTTACAGGCACTTGGTTTAAGAAATTGGTTGAAACCATCAAGGACATTGGTCAACGGAACTGACCAAGCCTTTTAGACTTAATTGTGCCTGATGTTGATAGAGAGAGAGAGTGTGAAATTGTTTTGATGCAGATAACAATAGCATTTTTCAATTGATTTTAGTGGCTGTTGGGTGTTTCCAAGCACTTTGTTTGAGTGCTAGAAAGGGATTCCAACTTTCCTTATCCACTAGATTCAGTTGTTCAAATTGTGCGGTTTGGCTGTTATTTCTGACTCTGATTAATATTCAACTATTACTCTACTCCAGCAATGCAAACTTTCCCCGCAGAAGGCGTGTTGTTTTCAAACATATGTATAAAAATGAAGCAGTCTTGACTCCAACTTGTATTCGCTTGGGGCTTATGGATGAAAGTTTGAAAAGTGGTTGCTTAGTCAGTGGTATGGTATCTTTTTGCTGATATATCTGTGAGTGTATAAGCTTGCTCAGTTTACTTCAAAAAGCCAAAAGATTGTTATACACATTGTAGATGTAACCATAGTGACCTTATGTAGTAGCCATTAGCAATATCATCCTCGGTACCCAGGCTTTTCATAACATATATGATACCCTGGGCAAATCGGCTAGCGAAACTTCGTAATGCATGAATATCAGCAAATTTGACCATTGAAAGCATTGCAATTTGCAAGCTGGCAAAATTCGGTATTGCATGAGGTGTGTGTCATGCGGCCAATCAAGCGGCTGGATGTCACCTTATTAATTATTCATGAGTACGAGATTTTTACTGTCAGTTTGCCCAGCGTATCATTGATGTTATGAATTGCCTGGGTACAGAGGATGTAGCAATATACAAGCTAGTCATAAAAGGAAGAGATTCCAAACAGACTAGGCTTTTATTGACACAAACAGAAAGTAATGAAGGACACGATTGAATGTATGTATATACTTAAACCTATTACTTATGTTTAGTAATCATTAAGTTGACAATAGAACAACTTGAACTAATTGATTACTGATATAATCTCGGTTGCTGTGGTAACGGTAACGGTTACTTAAATAAGCAGTATTTTGTAATTGGTAGTCCTCAGAATGTGTGTTTATAACTGGTATTTGTTATAGACGCATGCTTGTTTATTTCGTCGTAGATACACATCTTAACAGATTCAACATTTAGCAACGTAAATATCAGAAGCATACCAAATGAAACAAAGAGTTATCTAACCTGAATGGAGTTGTGCTATCCTATCAATTTATAGAAAATGTTGTTTTTAAACTGTCCATCGACATGGTTTCTTGTTTGATTTTATAAAACGAAACACCATTTACAAGTTTAACAAGTTTACGATCTAAAAAAAATTCCAACAATAAACGATTGAATATATTTGATGTAACCACAAACATTGAATCAGTTGTTAAATCTGACCCCTTCTCATGAATTTCCCATGTACCAAATCTAATTTTGTTAAAAATGTTCAATTTATTATATTTTATGTAATCAGAAACACTGAATCAATCGTTAAACTTGACCATATATCGGGAATTTTCTATACATGCTATATGAAGAGATAAGCAGTCAGATATATTTACTCGCTAAATATGGATAAAAATGGGGGGAGTGTAGGGCCTTTTGAAATTTTTAATTGGTGTATTGTAGCATTATTACAAAAGTCACACCTTAATTTCTTTATTTATGTTGATATTTGTTACAGAATATAGGAATGAACCTGCTTATATTTATGTCTTTCTACGCCTACTTTCTGTTTTCCCTAAAACAAATGTTTTCTTGTTTTTTAATAAAACATCATGGAATTCTTTACTATAATTTATGTTGATGTAACATATGGACTTAAAGCAGTTAGTGGATGATATTACTTGTTTATGATTAAGGATTTAATTAACATTAGTTTATACAGATAGTTCCCACATTTACAATATTTACCTCCCTTGTCCTGAATTGTCAACCATATTTCCGTGAAGTTTATAAGAATATAATGTACACAATTATAAACTAATCAGATATAAAAAAATAACTCATTCATTATGCTCATGTGGGCAGTTGGCTCAGTAAGTTGAAGAAAAAGTGGTTGTAACGTGCAAATTCTCTTGGTATTTTCTCAATTATCACATTTTTGGAAATTACTACTACAATGGCCTTCCAGTTTTGCCTATCAAAATGGCTGATGATTAAGAACAAGGGAGGTAAATATTGTAGATGCGAGAACTATCTATTAATAAATAAGGCTGGTCAGTTTATCTTGCCATTTTATTCATCATCATTTCATAATCATTTTGATTTAATTGAATATGGAAAAGATACAGCTTGTAACATTGTTTTGTTAAGGTGCTTTGAATATGGATACCCGGGTACCCGGTAGTGTCTTAGCGTATCGTGATTACCCTACACATAGTATTTACCTTTCTTGATTGGTATAAACAGTAAAATCTCACTTAAAGACCACCTCAATAATAAGACCACCTCAAACCTCAATATTACGATCACCCTTGGGACCCTTGAAACTGGTCTTAAAATTGAGATGGTCTTAAAATTGAGGTTGGATAAAGAGCAAAATAGTGAAAAAGGACTTGAAAATTGTGTTGCTAATTTTGAGGTGGTCTTATTATTTACTGTATTGGTAATTATGATTTTAAGAATGTGCACCAAAAAATATTGGAAACTCTAAAATGTGATAAAAAAAATAAAATTATTAACACTTTGTTTGTCTTAATCTGATAAAGACACATTTTGTGATGATGTTTTTTAATTAACATACAGTACGAGGGATGATTAAGATATGCTGAACATTGTTATATCTGTGAAATATATAACAAATGTCTATGTAATTTTTTATCACCAGACATATTTCCAAATTTAATTTTTTACATAATTTTGATGTTTATATAATAATCTGGAGGCTAGCTGCTTAAAATCAGTAATTTATACTACTGGAATCTGTATAAAGATAAGTTCTGCCCTGTACATGGTTTGACTTTCCATCTGCTAACTACATTTATATAAATGATCGTTTTATTTGTCATTTTGTGAATGTATATATAGATGTTTTTATACGATATTTGTATCTTTCTAGAACATCACCTTATGACTGTGTATAAACGGAATGTTAATTAAACGATCGCGTTAATTAGTCTTATATGTTCTCATATTAAGAGCATGAGATATGTATGATACATGTACATGTAGTAATATATTGATATGTAGCTAGACTACTGGTCGGTTATGATAAAATGTAACGGCGCTTTTTCATAAGCCAACATTAAATGTTAATCATGACTGGAAACATACTTGTGTTACGTAGGGATATCACGATATGCCAATATATTGGTATATTGCAATATGCAGCCAAACTGTATTGTACCACGATATGCCAATATATTGGTATATTGCAATATGCAGCCAAACTGTATTGTACCACGATATGCCAATATATTGGTATATTGCAATATGCAGCCAAACTGTATTGTACCACGATATGCCAATATATTGGTATATTGCAATATGCAGCCAAACTGTATTGTACCACGATATGCCAATATATTGGTATATTGCAATATGCAGCCAAACTGTATTGTACCACGATATGAAATGAAAGTACCCAGTTTTTAAATATATGTTTACCTTTTGCTTTCTTGATGAGTTCCATGGCGACAGAATCTAATATATATATTACAGTATAGACGAAAACAAAGTGAAAGTGAAAGTAGAAATTGTGACAGACCCCTTTGGTAATTATAGCTTCTAGCTGGCTCATATGTCCTATGTTTGTACATTTATTTCAATCATTGTGTTTAAGATTACTTGATTAACATTTTATTATTTCCTCTATTTATTTAACATTTTGGTACTTTACTATATGGTAGGGTAAATCTGAGAACATGGCATTAAGTTTTGTCGTAAGTCTGTGTGGATCTTAAATTCTTGCTGTACATTCTTTTTGTTGATTTGCATCTACAACATACATTTAGAATTCTGAGCCTTAGTAGCATAATGATGACTTATAAGAATGAAATACAGGACCTTACACTGTTAGGATTGAATCTGATATCGATTGTCTCCCCTGTTAAGATTGAATCTGATATCGATTGTCTCCCCTGTTAAGATTGAATCTGATATCGATTGTCTCTCCTGAATTTTGATTTTTTTGTTATTGTGCAATAAACGATGATTATAGAAAATATTACCTCACTTTAGTAATGACTATTCTATATAACTTGCATTTGCTTGTTAATTTGCAATTTGTGTTAATTGATTTTTAATTGAGTATGATAATTGGTTTTTAATCACCTCGCGGCATTGACTTGTGTAGAATGTAGACCCATATCTCCTAATGTACTTTGCATTCACCATGCACCCCAATACAGCCTTTGTCATTGCACATACTTTGTTATAGTAATTTATTCATTATGTCCTTTCTTTATTTAGTCATTGTGTTGCAACATCTAGGATTTTTATGCTCCAGCCATTCAAAGAATGGCGAAGGGGCATAAAGAGATACCCCTGTGTATCTGTCCGAGCGAAATATTGGTTCGGACCATAACTTGTGAAAGGATGAATGGATTTAATTCATATTGGGCACATACTTATAGTTCGATTTCAGTTACAATCCACATAGTTTGGAAGGGGTTATGGCCCTTTTTCGACTGAAATAATTGGTTTCCGATCAGTAACGCTTCAAAAGCCTTTAGTGGTTGCATTCATGTTCTTTGGACACATCTATTTTTTTATGATGATCACTTAGTGAAATCCAAAGCTTTGGTAAGGCATTCTTTCTAGCATTGAAATATACTTTGTAGTGGTGTACTTTTTTTCTGCGAAATTTCAGTCTGCCGAAGTTTGCTTAAGTCTTTATAATCAGTTTGTTTCTAGTTGGCAAGTTGTTTAATGCATTAATTTATATGAATGATACAGATAAAATAGTGAAGTATGATATGAAATTGCTATATTTCAAACATTTTTATTTTGTTGAGGAAAAAAGTATGTGCTAGGCATCACACCACTAAAACTATAATCAAACTGTAGGCTGCTGTTAAATCATATATGTTTGTGAGTGATGTATCTTTTTGGATTATTTTTTTGATTGTAAATGGAAACCCTGCTGTTGATACTACACGTTGGTGCAATTTATATGTCGAGTTATGAAATATTGTTTCTTTTTGTAATCCTTTTTATTTTTGTGATTTTTCATTGATTTTTGTCTTGTTATTCTGTAATGTATAACCTAGTTAGTATAAGTCATACACAATACCATATTTCCTACAATATTTTATGTTATTCAGATTTTTTTTGAAAGATTTTTTTCGTTGTAGCAAATTATGAAATACTGTATTCAGTTATAATGCACCAATACTTTACGATCATCCAAGTTTCTGTCCTTCTTTACTCGAGAGGCAAATCTATGCATAGGAAACAAATTAAGTGGCCAATATTAGAGTCAGAAATGATTAAATCCTTGCAATAAAATAGATGAAATCTATTCCTGACGAAACCTGATGCATTGTTGTAGATTTGTGTCGCAATTGATTGTAATTTTAAATGCTTTTGCGGGACAGTTGATTGAAATCATGGTTTTTCATGTCGGCTTGTTTTTTAAAAAAATGTTTATGTTGGAGTACACTGTTGTTTATTTATGCTGCTGTTATTGTTTTTAGTAAGTTCAATGCTTGTACATAGATATTTTCTGTGTAAAGTTTGTCACGGTTACCATAGAATTGTACAGATCGTCGAGGTAATAGAATAGATTGCCGAAATGTAACGTAACTTCGTTTCAAGAGGCAAAAGCGAAACAAGTATAACTGCGTTTATTATGTGCAGATATTCTAGTTTCGCTTTCGCCCCTCGATTCATTCTTACCGAATATTCCCTAATGAATGCCCCTCCCCTAATTAACGCCCCCCCCCCCTTTTTGTTTGGAAGATTTTTTAGTCTAGGGAGTACAAAGTTCGACCCTTTCGTCTAAGATCAAAGGTTAGAGAACTACTAGTTGGTACCATACTTGTTCTAATAGATGCATATGAGACTTATAAATATGAGTGACTTTTAGCGATATTTTTACTTTTATTAAACGCCCCCTTTTTTGAAAATGTAATGCCTCTTGGGGGGGGGGGCGTTTATTAGGGAATATTCGATATTTTACCAATTGTGTTAAGTATCTTCATTCCAGTCTTGTATATATATCATTATACTTTGCCTTATCTAGTTATTGTTTGTATGCTTGTTATATAGCCGAGTGTTTGAATTGAAGACATTAGATAGTATTATATTATTCGAAACCACTCAGCGTGGTGAAATCCCATTGTGTTGAAAGTGTCGGAGTATTGTGCTCTACACTGATGTTGTATATGTTTATTTCTCAGACAACGTAACCAGATCTGGCTGACCTTAAATAGAGGTATTCCCGGAAAATTTCCCCGAGGATGGGTAGGAATGGCTGTCGAAAATAAGGGACCACCAATATAATTTGAATTGGTTTACGACCCCCTCCACCAATAGATTTTGACTTCCCACCAACAGATTTTATTTCCCAGAAGCAGATCTTGACTTCCCAGCAATAGATTTTGACTTCCCACCAACAGATTTTATTTCCCAGAAGCAGAGTTTGACTTCCCATCAATTGATTTACCCCTCCCCCCCCCCCCCCTCTCCAATAGATTTTGACTTCCCACCAGCAGATTTAGACTTTCCAGGAACAGATTTTTAAAGCCCCTCCCTCCAACAGACTTTGAATTCCCATCGAATTGTGACTTCCAAGCAACAGATTGTATCCCCTCCCCCCCCACCAACAGATTTTGACCCCCCCCCCCCCACAAGGTAATTTTAATTGATAGTCGGTCCTACCCCCAGGAAGTTTTTCCAGACATTGCTCTTATCATAATTTCACAGCTTATTCACAGCCATGTTAGTATGGCTGCGCCGAAATAAAAAAGATTTCTCTCTTTTTGGTCAGAGATTGTGTTGTCCTTGGCTTACTGCTTGCTGTGCACTTGTTTGATGTTTCTTTTTGGTTTCTCAGCTTTGAATATTCTACGATACATTTTGTTTCATTTGATATTGTACAGCTTTGGCTCCCAACTTGCATAATTATTTCATGAATTTAGTGTATACAAAACAAAGGATAATGTATACTCACACACATTTAATAACGCACTGTGTGGCATTTCTAAATTTCCATTAAAAGACTTTCAGGATACAAGAAAAGAACTTGACACGATAGTATTGCATGTTTGTTCAACAAGTTTCAAAAAGAAATACAAAGGAAATTTAAAGAAGTGTGGTTGGTAAAAATGTGTGCATTTTTAAAAGTACCGAGTATGTATCGAGGGTTCAGTGCAAGACTATCCTAACTCTTGTATAAATACATAGGAGTTAGTATAGTCTTGCGTCGAAACCTCGATATGTATTTACTGTCTATAACTTGAATATATATTATCTACAAAATGAGCTTACGAACAACCAGAAATAGAAAAAGGTGGTTAAGGGTGCTTTGAAATAGACCAACTTAGTTAATTTAATTCATAATCTAACATAACGATGCATTCTAATTTAGAACTCTTATTTCTTATGTATGGAACTGCATAATTTATATATCGATGGTTCAGCGCAACACTGTCAAAACTCCTATATAAATACATAGGAGTTACGACAATGTTGCGTTGCGCCCTCGAATATATGCAGTGACTTGATAACCAATATTTGTGTGTGATTGCTGTTGATTTTCTGTTTGAAAATGTGCAAGATAACATTTTATTCATATAAATGTGTTCAGCTTCTTACCATAAAACCTTGATCAGCCTTTAATGAGAGAGATGAGAATGTTTCTGTTGCTGTTTCTCTTGTTTTTATTATACGCCCATTCATAGAACGGGACGTATTATAGTTTCACCTGCGGCTTACGGGCGGGCAGCGATCAATAACTTAAGAAGCATTTTTCCTATCATCAACAAATTTGGTCAGAATGTGTATGGGCATAATATCTCGGACAAATTCGATAACCAGCCATATTGCTCAAGTCACTCGGGAGTTATCGCCCTTTAATCATTATTCTTATTATTACAAAACATTTTATAAACAATTGTTGGAATGTTTCCCCCCCCCCCCGAGATATTTAGGTTGATTTTGTAGAAATGGGTCATGTCAGGTTAAAAACTAGGTCACTAGGTGGAGTCATAGGAAAATCCTTTTTACACTAATTTTTGTTCACACTCCAGTGAAATAACTGTAGAACGGGCGTATTTTGTGATAGTCAGCACACTTGTTCATCTGTAGATATAATTGCCCTACGCTGTTAAGTCAGCAAGTGGGTTTCATTTTATATGCATATTCATTGAAACCAGATTTTTTTATCATACATGCTTATTTACAAAAAATGAGGGATCAAAAATGCAACATAGCAGTCAGCACTAAATGCTTATGTCCTTAAGATTAAAATCCATTGCCTTCCGTGATTGGCCTAATTTTCATTAAATTTTATGCTGATCAATAATCTTAATTTTAAGTTGGCTTTTGAAGTTGGCAATTAAGTATTGCTCAATATCATGGTTTGGTTTGCTATGTACATTGTAATGTGATCTTAATGATAATTAGGTAAATTCATCATGTTGGATATTAAAATTTCTTTCTGATCAAGATTCCTTGTATTAAAGGTACCTGTTCCGCTCATCTGATAATCAAAATCAATTTTCTAATTTAATTGATTCAAAATTCATCCAATTTATCTCATGTTTGAAAGATATTAAAATTCATCACCTTCATGAATATTCTGTTTAAATTTACATATGCATAACAATTTGCATATTCCCGCCCCTTTTTGCCTGCCCACTCTGTTTCTCCTCCCCTTTTGTACTGACAGTGTGATTGTATCATACAGATATGGATGGAATATATAGCTCTATGTTATACATAGGGCCTTCGTGTAGATCTGTTTATAATGTTTTTGTATGTATTCTGTGTACAAATATTTAACTGTCATAATTAATGCAATCTTTATTATAATTATAATATTGAAATTAATAAATACCCGGATGGGTTTCATCTTAATTGCGTGTTTGTTATTTATTTGTTGTTTGTTTCCCTGACCACGTAGCTAAAACAATCCGTATTTTTTACGCCAAAGTTGAATGTACAGGAGCATTGAAATCAAAAATGAACACGTATTTAAACTATCATTCATGTAAGGAATATCAAAGGATGGAATAGTTTGGCTTTGTCATGTTCATCAACATTTGTGAACAAAAAAAGATGGCAGTAATACAAGGTAATCGGTTGTCCACGGATGGTAAGGACCAAGAAGGGCTTCTGGTGTGTACACGGCATGAACGCACAACTTTAGATGTAAACAAACTGAATATTTCGCGCCCATGTAAACACAGAACGAACATTGAATTAGTTTAATATTGAACTATCTGTACATCATTTGAGATAAGTGATTCTGACCATTTTACGTGTAATTCAGTTAATTGAGACTTCCCTCAAGTAATTATCCCCAAAAAATGTGTTTTACTGAAAATCAGATTGAAAACACGACCCTATACTAGAACTGACATACTAGTATTTATTGAACGTGAATATTTAATGATTAATAAAAAAGTTAATAGGGGGCGCCGTGTTTTTCCAACACAAAAATATCGGGTATCATGAGTAAGAAGAAATAGGAGGCATTGTGTTTTCCGAGCTCATTATCGAGTGCGATAAAAATGCATAAATTGGTCAACTTCAGAACACGATAAAGCAAGTTTTAATGGACCAATTTTGATGTAGTTTACATATTCATAAACTAGACAACATAACCTTTAATAACGTATAAAGTGTTCAAATATCAAAACACATATAAAATAAATAGGGGGCGCCGTGTTTTCCGAGCAGATTCTCTCGCGCGAGAAAATATTACAAAAATGAGTCTAATTTAAATCGCATATATAAAAACTAGATAGGATAACCTTTCTACTGATATACAATACTGAAAATATTTGATGAATAATAAAAAAGTTAATAGGGGGCGCCGTGTTTTTCCAACACAAAATTATCTGAGAAATAAAATCTGAAAAATTGCTATAGATATATAAATACCCTATGGAATTTTAGTTTTGTAATATATTCTAAAACTATAGAACAATACATTTAAATTGATACTATAATCATTAAGGTCTGATGAAAAATAAAAAAGTTAATAGGGCCGTGTTTTCAATCTTATTTTCAGTAAAATCTTGGTAGGCGCCGGGGAATAAACCTGTCCGGAAATTTCTAATTGACTTTAATGTTATATGCACACAACAATGAATTGTCGGCCATTTTGATAGGCAAATTTCCCTAAAGATTATGGGGAATATAATGTAAACGATGATTGTACCAGTTGTTTCATATTTGTTTCATATTTCCGTTCACTACATTTCCTCATTAAAATAAAAGTTAAGTCAAATTCTTACGTGTCCTCGAGTTACCAGTTCGCTATTTTGTATCGTTTGTGTACTGGGGACCGGCAAGGGTGTTCGAGTTTTCGACGTATTTCTGCTTGTTTTTTTTTGTATTTGCGTTTATTTATCGTCGCCACCGGTTTCCCATGTGGGCGACGCCTCCGGAAAATTGATAGTCATATTAGATTTTTGGAGGATAGTGCATGATACAGAAGATGCCCCATTTCCTGAAGCACCCCTGGTTCTTTTTACGTGCTCAATGTAAAGCAACATACACGGGACCTCGGTTTTTAAAGTCTCGTCCGAAAGACTGTTAGTACTGTCGGTGTTGGAGGGGGGAATCGAAAATGCGATCTCTGGATTACAAGTCCAGCGTGTTACCACTGGACTACGGATCCGCTTAACTTTTGCTTGAGTTATAGGTGGTATATTTTATATGAAAATAGAAGAAATAAAGTCTCTGCCATTTACTCGACAAATCGGGGTTCTTGAGTTGTCACCTGCTTGAGTTGTCGAAGTTTAACTGTACATGTATATAAAAGAAAATATCCATTATGCTCTAGTGTGCAGTTGGCTCAGTAAGTTGGAGAATAAGTGGTTGTCACATGCAAATTCTCTTGGTATTTTCTCAATTATCACATACATGTACATGTATTTGGTAATTATTCCTATGAGTGCTATTCAGTTTAGCCTATCAAAATGGCTGATGATTAAGAACAAGGGAGGTATCTAATGTAGACGTGGGATAGTAATACCAAACTGACAAATATCAGTTATTTCACTAAAACTGATGTGCTTACTTGTAATTCATGTTAGTCAACCCTGTAAGCTTACTTGGAAGTGCACTCGATTGTCAATCTGGCCCCGATCTCCCGAAGCATCTAAATTTGAGCTAAATCTCGGCACAAATATTGTCACAAAATGTTGAAATTTCATTTGAATCTCTTGAAATACAAATGAGAAAAATATCATCTCAACTTTTTTGTTTTGTAATACCATTTTTTGAGTCGGGTCTCAGATGAGGAAAATGATATGAGACAATATTTGAGCTGAGATTTAGCTCAAATTGAGATCGGGGCCAGAAGGTTCACAAATGGAGGGGACACAAATGTCAACAAGGGCATTCTTCATGTACCTTCAAAATATCATGAAAACATCGTAGACCACATAAAATTTTATTAAAATAGATAACAGAAATATAGTCCATACAATATAAAATAAATACAAGTGTGATACGTATCGCGCGCTACTTTGGCGTTTGAAAATGTAAATATATTTTAGAACCAGCCATACGGTAGTATGAATTTGTTCGACAAAACACAGATTTAAATCGTGATGGTCTGTAAAGTACATACTGTTTTTAAATCATTTTTATTCAGTCATCAGCAATCACATTACAGTAAAACCTCGATAATAGGACCACCCTTGGTACCCTTGAAAGTTGGTCTTATTATTGAGGTGGCTTCATATTGATGTTGATAAAAAGCAGAGTATGGAAAATGGGCTTGAAATTTGTTTTCATTATTTTGAGGTGGTCTTATTATTGAGATGGCCTTTATATGGCGTTTTACTGCATATTGGAATTTTAATTTACATGCTGTTATAATAGAAACATCAAAGTAGTGTGCGGTACTTTATATATAAACGTTGTGCAGTAAAAGTAAGCTATAATTAAAAACCACTGATACATCTGTTAGCAAATTTTCTCTGTATACGATTTTACGGGTCGCAGTTATCTTCAGAATGGGACCCAGGTTATAAAACTGAGTTTGGAAATCAGTCTGATATTGCAGACTTGTCATTGGTCAATTGTAGGACTGCAGACTGATCCAACCAATGCTAGGTACGAGTTTGGAAACCAATCTGGAAATGCAGACTTGTCATTGGTCAATTTTAGGACTGCGGACTGAACCAACCATTGCTAGGTACGAGTTTGGAAATCAATCTGGAAATGCAGCCTTGTCATTGGTCAATTTTAGGACTGCGGACTGAACCAACCAATGCTCGGTATGAGTTTGGAAATCAATCTGGAAATGCAGCCTTGTCATTGGTCAATTTTAGGACTGCGGACTGATCCAACCAATGATAGGTATGCAACCAATCTGGAAATGCAGCCTTGCCATTGGTCAATTTTAGGACTGGGCTGAACCAACCAATCAGAGGTTTGAGACTGAATGGTCTCCAAAACATACATTTATGACTTCATACTCCGGTCTAATTTCACTTCGGTATTGCGGATATAATTATGTAGTAAATCAAGCATTTTATAACTAACACATACATATATATATATAAGTTGTAAATAAAAACGGTATCCCAGCGTATGGTCTGAAAAAAAATCCACAAAAAGATTGTTAAAAACGCAGAGTGTGTACAGCATGAATGGATACAAGTACTTACATTTGTCTTGTTTCAATCAAAGTACGATACCATAATTATTAGCAAGCAAAATATCAATTATAATCGCATAATATACTTACAGAACTGGACCAGTCTACGCTGCTGTTATATTCGCTCATCTTCGGTGTTTAAAATTGAATTAAGAACAAAAGTTCTCAGATAATATAACACTTTTTTTCACGTATATTTGAATTAAGGATAATGGACCTTGACCGTATAATTACTAGATTATACTATAATACCCGTTTAAACGATTCTCTATTTTTACCACCAGAACAACATCGTTACTAGTTTAAAACACAATTAAAAATATATACGTCATTACTAAAATATATAACTGTCGTTAATATGTTATGTTTTTTATTTACAAGCGTAATTAATATTTACCGGCACATATCTACAGAATAAAAAAACATTGTCAGAAAAATCAAAACAAACAAAACTGAAACTTACGGAGCTAAACAATTTCTTGCCCTTAACATTTTCGGTGGACACGTTGACAGGCTGTGAATATATATCTATATATATATTTATGGATCGGTAGTACAGACGACATTTTATATATATACAATTAAATCCAATTTAAAGTGCAATTTCTTTCTAAGGTGTTTTTGGTTTTATTGTTATTTTCTTTCTCATAAAAATTGGTAAGATGAAATAAAAATATCAAAATTTTACCTTACGATCACTTTTATTTCTTAAAGATGCGCCCTTTTTGGACTCATGAAAAAACGTTCAATTATAAATCGACATTCCGTTATGAAGATTAGATGGATCGACTTAAGGAAAATTATCAACGAATCAGGCGTAAAGTGCAAACGCTTATATTTGAAGACATTGTATCTGTTTTTATCTCATTCTCTGTCTTTTATGTACAAAAGCAACTATAGTTTTTATCAAGACAGATTATGAGCGTCTCAGTAGAATGCCGACTGTGATATGCTAAAATTTTAGCATTACAAATGCCTTCGTATACAAACGACAGTTAAATATTAAATGGTTGACATACCAAATCAAACAATTCGCAATTTTAAACAATATTACAGGAGAAATGGAACTTTGAGTAAACAATTGTAATGGGTTTGAACTCCGTGTCCCTAGCACTTTGTACTTTATGCATTCAGTATAAATAAACTGTTGATGGTGACTTGTAAACAGCAAAGTAATTTTAACGACCTGCGTAGGATAGCATAACTGAAGCACAATTAAATTATGCAATACTTATTTCTATTCCATTTACAATGGTTTGACATTGGGAATAGGACACCTGTATGTCTTCTTTACAAATAAGTATGCTTCTTTGGGCTGTCCATATGTTAAAGCATAATATACAAGAGAAATAGTATGCAGTGTTGCAAAATAGTTACAATCAAATTTGCGGTAGCATGTTTTTCAGCGACCGTTTGTGATAAGCGAACACTTCACATGCCGCATACACTTAATCCCATTGGTCATTTCAATCTACGGCTTATGCTGACTCTGACTGCCTCTGACTGTCACTGACAGACACTGACAGACTCTGACTGACTCTGACTGATTATGACTGACTCTGACTGACACTGACTGACTCTGACTGACTTTGACTGACTCTGAATGACTCCGACTGACTCCGAGTGACTCCGACTGACTCCGACTGACTCTGACTGGCTCTGACTGACTCTGACTGGCTCTGACTGACTCTGAGTGGCTCTGAGTGGCTCTGACTGACTCTGACGGACTCTGTCGGACTCTGACTGACTATTGGTTAATTAGGTTAATCGGAGAGGCAATTCTTTTTTCGAAGATAGAAATTCTCATACTTTCGTGATGTTTACGAAAACCTCGGCAAACATTTAAAATGGATATATTGCATAGCTGAAGACATTTTCGTCGATGGAGTAGGTAGGTCTTTAAGTCCTGAGAAAATGAGCAAAATCGGAGAGAAATATTTTTTCTCCAAAAAATGAAATTCTATCAAGGGTCCCCCCTTACGTGATTTTTAGCCTAAACTTTTTTCTCGAAAATATGTCAAGTAATACATCATTTTGTTCGTCTTGATGCCAACTATTGAAATATATATATATGTGTATACTTTCATCTAAATCTACGGCTTATGCTGACCCTGACTGAAGACATGGTTTACATGCTCAGTTTTAAACTGTGATTTAAATTAATAAATTAAATTTAAGGATATTATAATTTATACCAGAAGAAAGGAAATGCAATCAGCTATGCTGTGAATTTATTGTTTGTGCAGAATAATACTCTATTTAGATGAATTTTGTGTATATTGCATATCTGATATGGGATTAACTCATGTATAAATGTACTTGTGTATTGTGTAGACACAGTGGACAGTGGTCATCGATGTGTATTGGATTTTAGGTCGGATTTTTTCGTCGGTACGGAACAGCTGATTGTGAACGTTTTTTCGATCGTACGATAGATCGTGATGCTCGTGCACTTCCACGTAATGGTGTGTTTGTGTATGTATTTGTATCCGAGTCACTTGCTATTGATTTCACATAGGTTTGTTCATTGTTGTTTTGAAGAGATGTGTTTGTTTGCACTTTTTCGCTATATTTACCATGTGTGTATTAGTCGACTGCGGCGTAGCTGGTGGCGGCATTTTGGCTTTGGCCTCTTTGCTCTTCGTGTTGTTGCTTGGATGTACAGTTGATGATTCCTTTGGTGATTCCTTTGACTGAATATGTTGGATATGAATAACTTGTGGTGCTAAATCACAGTCGTCGGTATTCACGTTTATATCCATGTTTGCACAATTTTCTGAATTATCCGTGTCTTGGGAGTCTGCATAATTCTCAGATAGCATGTAATTAGGCACATTTGTTGCTATATTATCGAAGTACTGATTGGACGCTGACCGATTACGACTTGATGAACTCACGGATGTCATTACTGGTAAGTCACTACATTGTTGTTGCATAGATGCTTGAATTGTCATGTGTTGGTTGGTATCACTTTTATTAGCATAGTTGGGTTGTGAATGGTATCTTTGAGATATGTTATTCGATACTCTGGACATATCATATTGTGGAGTCTCACCACATATTGGATACCTCTCAGGTGATGTAGTAAACTTTGCTGAACATAATCAAAGTTTATTTGACTGAGTTGATCTGTCCTACTACCCCTTATATATTTATTCCACTCTGGCATTTCATCTCGCACTAATTTGTCATCCTGAATGAGCTTTGCTGGGTAGACTATGATTACCTTTGACACTGAGTTTTGTTGTTTAAGCCTCTTGTACTCTGGCCATAAGCGGCTACGCGCTTCCTGAGTTATATGTCGTTTTATGGCGCATCGACAGCTTTGGTCATTTAGCGCGCAAGAAATGTTAAAAATATGTGAAACTAAAAAAAGGTACGTGATATACTTGTATAGGTTAAATTGGGGTAAATATAGTATAATATGAGATTTTAGATTATAAATATCATAGCTTGTTGTAAAAGCTAATCTCTATGATGTAGCTTATAAATTTTCCAACTTGTATAGTCTCAAAGAGACTTTTAATTATTATCATGTTGTTTTATGGCGCATTGACAGCTTTGGTCATTTAGCACGCAAGAAATGTGAAATTATGTGAAACTAAAAAAGGTACTGTGATATACTTGTAAATGTTAAATAGTTAGCGGACTGGTTGAAGGTCAACACAGCCAACGAGAAAAAATGTACTGTGAAAGGCGTATTTCATGGAATACAGTCCAGATTTATTAAAAATAAGTTAAAAATAAAATAAAAGTTTCTTCATCAGAGAGCATGCTCTCATCCCCTGAGACAGAGATTCCATCACTGTCATCCTCCATGTCACTAAGACATTCAAACTTGTTGTTGAGGGGGGTTTCATAATTTTTTGTTTTACATGGTTTTTTACATGGTTTTGGTGTGGGTGATGGTGGTGAAGATTTGTGACCTGCAGGTTTTTCTTTAGGAGGTTGGGAAGTGGGTTTGTTGTTATTTGTGTTTACTGGTGCAGATTTCACCTTAGGTTTGGTAGTAGTAGGGGCAGGCGATGTGGCCTTAGATGGAGTGGATTTTGGTTTCTTGGTAGTAGGAGGGGCTGGTGATTTGGTTTTTGGAGGAATGGATTTGGGCTTTTCTAGAATAACAGTTTTTTTTGGTTGAATGGATGTTTTTGGTGCAGGTTGAGGAACCATTGGGGCAGGCTGTCTCTGTGTCTGTACAGATGAGGGGGCCAGACCTTTAAGGTCCTCTGCAATCTGAGGATACTTTTCTATCAAAATTTTGATAAGTTCACTACAAGAGTGACAAGGAGGGATGTTCGCCAAAGGGGCAGCTTTGTTGGCATAGCTAGCACTACTGCTAGCCTGTGCCTGGTCCCTCTGGCGGTTCTGTACAACCCTCATTGCCTCTACGAAAGAAATACCCTGATTGTATTTAACTTCCAAAATGTCTTTTTCAATTTTCCAAGACTGGCAATGCTTTGAAAAAACAGGGTGGGAACCCTTGCAATTTGCACAGAGGGGTTTCTCGTGATAGATTTTTGAATCATGGTCTGGCCCCTCATGTGCACAGACTGCACAAACTGGAATACTTGTGCATTTGGTCTCGTGATGGCCAAACCTCTGACACCTGAAACAGCGCAGAGGGTTTGGCACATACACGGAGACCGGAACGCTTTCGTACCCAATTTTTACATTAGATGGGAGGACTGATGTTGAGAAGGTGAGTATATACGTGTTTGTTTCAATGATTTTGTTATCTCTTTTTATTGAAATTCTTTTTACTGCAGAGACAGCCTGCGATTTAAGATTGGTAGTTATTTCGTCGAGGGACTCGCAACATGCGAGATCCCTACAACGAATAATACCTTTGGAAGAATTTAGTGATGGGTGGGGTTTTATAATGACCCCCAACCCAAAGAATTGTTTGTGACCTAAAAGGTTTTTTGTTTGTTGCATGGTGGAACATTCCACCAGCAATGTTTCATCTTTTAATTTCTTTACGGATTTTGGAGTTCCGAGAATAGATTGTAAAGTTTTTTGTATGACAAAGGGGGAAAGTTTGGTAATTGGTTTTTCAGAATTTGAAGATTTTATAATAATGAAACGAGAGAAATTTTGGGGGGTCATGTTTGATATGTCTGTCTCAGAGTCGGACTCTGAGAGTGTTCGCTTGGCTTTTTTTGGGGTTGCCATGCTGATTGAATTAGTTCATCACTGATGCTCCCCACCCGCCACGGAGTCCAACAAGGGGTCATGACCAGGGGATATCCAACACTGGCCATGACAGGGATACATCAAATATATAACATTGATAAGAGGGTTAAACTGGACAAATGAGTTCCCTCAGAACATTTTACAAGCTTAAACAAACTTTGGAAAATTTCGAATGTCAGTTAAAGGCCAAACAAGTACCCGATTGGCCCATGGGCCACCGCCTTCCAAGATCGCGCTTCCTGAATTTCTCTGGGGAAGTCATAATCAATTGAGAAAGGCGTACCTTTGAGCGATCGTACCCGACTCATAATAAGCTCAATGTCACAAAAATCACGGAAATTGAGTACTATTGGTCTGTTCTGATATTGTCTCCGCCGGTCTCGCATTCCTAGCCTATGTGCCCTGGCAAGATACATGTTGCGTGGGTCTATGTCCAGGTGGTTCCTCAAAAAGCCTCTAATTAGTGCAAAACAGTTTTCTCCGGCATTTTCGTTTAACCCTCTTATTATCAGGTTATTGCGCCTAGATCTCGCTTCCATATCAATAGATTTGTAGGCTAACATTTGCATAAAATCTGTTTGCGTATTTGTTGTCTCAATTACTTGGGAAAGTTTTTCGTTGACATTACATAGAGACTGTTGAAAATTATACATATTTCTGCTGTAACTTATCTGTTCGTTCTTGATGCACATAAGCTGATCAAACATGTGCAACATTTTAGTGTCTAATGATCCACGTTCAAATTCTTTACGAGTAACATCCACAAAAGTCCCGTTTTCACCTTTGGTATTTTCCCGCTCAGAAACAAATTTTGTACCGGAATACCATGTATGCAATAATCACTATTTCTCGCCATTCCTGTTTTGAAATTAGTCCAGTTTTCAATAATCACTTTTAATGATCCGCAAATAAAAATTTAAAACCTAAAGTCTCGTTTCGCTTTCTTGCAGTCTATATCGAACCAATCCTTGTTACCGTACATAACTGTTCCTGGTTTGGCTGTATATATTAATTCCCTACTACATTGTTCTACCACCTTTTCGAGCTCATCTACTATAACATCTACATTGACATCATGGTTTAACAAGACTCTAAATATTGGAACATACCACTATTTGTGCCCTCAGCGAGCGCTGCAATATAATCACCTTTTGTAACCTCATTCAGTTTAAAGCGTTTAACATGAGTAACATTAGCATTAACTGTCTGCTCAATAACAGTATTCAACAACACACACATTGGAAAATGCGGGCTTTCCGCTCTATCTATAACTCTAAAATCTAATGCAATATCCAAAGTAGATTTAGATGCTAACCAGTAATCAATAACACTGGATCGATTTTGGTTTATAAAGGTGAAATTTTTATAAGACTCATCAGTATTCTCGGTCAGACATCGCCCATTAAGAATGTAACATGAGTATGCTTTACAAAAGTTAATAAGATACTTTCTCCAAGAGTTAATAGTGGTATCTTGCGATTGTCTAGAACTTGTGATGTCACTATCTAATATGTCTCTTACATCCTGAAAAACGGGTATATCAACATATGTTATAAAGTCTGCCAATTCCCCTGTCCGGGCTTTAAAATCTCCACAAATTAGCAATTCAAACCTTGACAAATTATTATCCGATATCAAATATTCAGGTCGATGCAAACATGAGTAAGTTATATCAAAATAAAAAGAAGAATTTCCAGGTGGAGCATACAGCGATATTAACAATACATCTCTGTCTAAATGAAATAGTGATTTATCAAATAGTATCATAATACCAAATTCAAATGTATCACAAATTCGTGTAACAAATCTATTCAAATGGCTTTTTATCATTACCACAATGCCACCCATGGATCTGCCTCCTGCAAATGATTTCCTAGCATTACATGTACACATATCAAACTCTTGAAACATTGACATACATGATTGCAGTTATCAGAGTCCCATGTTTCCTGAATACATACACCATCATGATCATATATAAAACTACTGATTTCATAGTTTAACAGTTTAGATTTTTGTCCTTCAATGTTTCATGACAAGAGTTTCAATTTCTGTGAAGAGCTTCGGCCACTATCCTATATGTTATTCTCGGAATGCCTCTCGTTGGAAGAACTAGCTTTCGGTGATCCTGCGTTAGAGATACTAGTAGAATTGTTAATATCCATGCCCATGTGATTTCTGCCGCTTGTAACATCTGCATAACTAGATCGAACTGCACGCTTGGACACCCTAGATTCAGCGTGAGTTTTATTGTTAGACGATTCCTTCTCATATGTAACCAGCTTCCCCGCTTTGTAGTAACCATGCATACCCCTACTGTTCAGTTCATTCAGCTTCTGTCGTTGTAGATAAGATAAATCATTCGAAATACGTATTCCCTGTTCTCTGAGCTTGTTACGATATTTAAATAGATTAAATTTATCCTGGGATTCTTTAAAGTTGGATATTACAAGTCTTGGACTCTCGCCAATTTGACCAACTCTTCTCGCGGAGTTTATAGAGTTAATATCAATATAATCTTCTGGCAATGTCAGAGAGCAAATGGATTTATTTATATGGCTTTCCAAACTTAGATCTTCATTTTCACATTCTTCTAGGCCAAATAGTCTAGGGAACATTTCAGTCTTCATGATTCGCTAATAAGTAATTGCTTCTCAATAACTTCGATTCGGTCATAAGTGATTTCATCATGTACATATAACTCTCGGATGTCACGTTCTAAACTTTCATTATTGTATTCTATGTCACATATACGCGTATGCATATCATTAAGTGATACTTTAGTCATATACTGACTTTCTTCCAGTTTAGACACATTTAATTTGATCGAAGATAGTTCAGACATCATGTCATTCAAATCAGACTTGACACCGGTGAGCTCACATTTCACTTGATTTAAAGTATATTGGGCATTGGTCATAGCATCTAGTATAAGCTGTGTATCTTCGGTGGGCCCAGGGTTAAGCTCCACATCCGAAGACAGTAGCAATATCCGACTAGCATTATTATGATGGATACAACATACTAATACACCCACAAGCAATAGGTAATGTCCCCCTCGCATACACTAGAGGTGTCTCAAACATACATCGTGGGACGTCTGAAGATACATAGTTGTCCACAAAAAAAGTCTGCCAGCTTATAACAGCATGAAGAGACAGGAAACACCACAGCACGTGAACCCCACACACAAAGCTGCGCAAATGAATGTCAGTACCAGAAGTATACGGATTGTATTTACCAAATGTTGGTGGTCTTGAATGTACTCGAAGATGGAGATGAAAACCTCAAATTTTAGCCCGGTACTGAACAATGTCAATTCCCATGTTTTCGTCTTTGTTCCAATGCACTATCCAAATTTTTCACAATAATTAGTCCAGAACACCAACAAGTACAGCTTTGTCACTGCTTTCTGTTTATGTGTCCAGTCTACACAACGATATAAACACTCCCAGTCACACCCGTTGTACCCTAAAATCCAATACACATCGATGACCACTGTCCACTGTGTCTACACAATACACACGTACATTCATACATGAGTTAATCCCATATCAGATATGCAATACACACAAAATTCATCTAAATAGAATATTATTATGCACAACCAATAAATTCACAGCATAGCTGATTGAATTTCCTTTCTTCTGGTATAAATTATAATATCCTTAAATTTAATTTATTAATTTAAATCACAGTTTAAAACCGAGCATGTAAACCATGTCTTGTCACTATCACTACAACTATCAGCCAGAGTCAGTCAGAGTCAGTCAGAGTCAGTCAGAGCCAGTCAGAGCCAGTCAGAGTCGGCCAGAGCCAGTCAGAGTCAGTCAGAGTCACTCAGGGGCAGCATAAGCCGTAGATTTAGATGAAGGTATACACAGACATATATAATTCAATAGTTGGCATCAAGACGAACAAAATGATGTATTACTTGACATATTTTCGAGAAAAAAGTTTAGGCTAAAAATCGCGTAAGGGGGGACCCTTGATAGAATTTCATTTTTTGGAGAAAAAAATATTTCTCTCCGATTTTGCTCATTTTCTCAGGACTTAAAGACCTACCTACCCCATCGACGAAAATGTCTTCAGCTATGCAATATATCCATTTCAGAGTCGGCCAGAGCCAGTCAGAGTCAGTCAGAGTCACTCAGGGGCAGCATAAGCCGTAGATTTAGATGAAGGTATACACAGACATATATAATTCAATAGTTGGCATCAAGACGAACAAAATGATGTATTACTTGACATATTTTCGAGAAAAAAGTTTAGGCTAAAAATCGCGTAAGGGGGGACCCTTGATAGAATTTCATTTTTTGGAGAAAAAAATATTTCTCTCCGATTTTGCTCATTTTCTCAGGACTTAAAGACCTACCTACCCCATCGACGAAAATGTCTTCAGCTATGCAATATATCCATTTCAGAGTCGGCCAGAGCCAGTCAGAGTCAGTCAGAGTCACTCAGGGGCAGCATAAGCCGTAGATTTAGATGAAGGTATACACAGACATATATAATTCAATAGTTGGCATCAAGACGAACAAAATGATGTATTACTTGACATATTTTCGAGAAAAAAGTTTAGGCTAAAAATCGCGTAAGGGGGGACCCTTGATAGAATTTCATTTTTTGGAGAAAAAAATATTTCTCTCCGATTTTGCTCATTTTCTCAGGACTTAAAGACCTACCTACCCCATCGACGAAAATGTCTTCAGCTATGCAATATATCCATTTCAGAGTCGGCCAGAGCCAGTCAGAGTCAGTCAGAGTCACTCAGGGGCAGCATAAGCCGTAGATTTAGATGAAGGTATACACAGACATATATAATTCAATAGTTGGCATCAAGACGAACAAAATGATGTATTACTTGACATATTTTCGAGAAAAAAGTTTAGGCTAAAAATCGCGTAAGGGGGGACCCTTGATAGAATTTCATTTTTTGGAGAAAAAAATATTTCTCTCCGATTTTGCTCATTTTCTCAGGACTTAAAGACCTACCTACCCCATCGACGAAAATGTCTTCAGCTATGCAATATATCCATTTCAGAGTCGGCCAGAGCCAGTCAGAGTCAGTCAGAGTCACTCAGGGGCAGCATAAGCCGTAGATTTAGATGAAGGTATACACAGACATATATAATTCAATAGTTGGCATCAAGACGAACAAAATGATGTATTACTTGACATATTTTCGAGAAAAAAGTTTAGGCTAAAAATCGCGTAAGGGGGGACCTTGATAGAATTTCATTTTTTGGAGAAAAAAATATTTCTCTCCGATTTTGCTCATTTTCTCAGGACTTAAAGACCTACCTACCCCATCGACGAAAATGTCTTCAGCTATGCAATATATCCATTTCAGAGTCGGCCAGAGCCAGTCAGAGTCAGTCAGAGTCACTCAGGGGCAGCATAAGCCGTAGATTTAGATGAAGGTATACACAGACATATATAATTCAATAGTTGGCATCAAGACGAACAAAATGATGTATTACTTGACATATTTTCGAGAAAAAAGTTTAGGCTAAAAATCGCGTAAGGGGGGACCCTTGATAGAATTTCATTTTTTAGAGAAAAAAATATTTCTCTCCGATTTTGCTCATTTTCTCAGGACTTAAAGACCTACCTACCCCATCGACGAAAATGTCTTCAGCTATGCAATATATCCATTTCAGAGTCGGCCAGAGCCAGTCAGAGTCAGTCAGAGTCACTCAGGGGCAGCATAAGCCGTAGATTTAGATGAAGGTATACACAGACATATATAATTCAATAGTTGGCATCAAGACGAACAAAATGATGTATTACTTGACATATTTTCGAGAAAAAAGTTTAGGCTAAAAATCGCGTAAGGGGGGACCCTTGATAGAATTTCATTTTTTGGAGAAAAAAATATTTCTCTCCGATTTTGCTCATTTTCTCAGGACTTAAAGACCTACCTACCCCATCGACGAAAATGTCTTCAGCTATGCAATATATCCATTTCAGAGTCGGCCAGAGCCAGTCAGAGTCAGTCAGAGTCACTCAGGGGCAGCATAAGCCGTAGATTTAGATGAAGGTATACACAGACATATATAATTCAATAGTTGGCATCAAGACGAACAAAATGATGTATTACTTGACATATTTTCGAGAAAAAAGTTTAGGCTAAAAATCGCGTAAGGGGGGACCCTTGATAGAATTTCATTTTTTGGAGAAAAAAATATTTCTCTCCGATTTTGCTCATTTTCTCAGGACTTAAAGACCTACCTACCCCATCGACGAAAATGTCTTCAGCTATGCAATATATCCATTTCAGAGTCGGCCAGAGCCAGTCAGAGTCAGTCAGAGTCACTCAGGGGCAGCATAAGCCGTAGATTTAGATGAAGGTATACACAGACATATATAATTCAATAGTTGGCATCAAGACGAACAAAATGATGTATTACTTGACATATTTTCGAGAAAAAAGTTTAGGCTAAAAATCGCGTAAGGGGGGACCCTTGATAGAATTTCATTTTTTGGAGAAAAAAATATTTCTCTCCGATTTTGCTCATTTTCTCAGGACTTAAAGACCTACCTACCCCATCGACGAAAATGTCTTCAGCTATGCAATATATCCATTTCAGAGTCGGCCAGAGCCAGTCAGAGTCAGTCAGAGTCACTCAGGGGCAGCATAAGCCGTAGATTTAGATGAAGGTATACACAGACATATATAATTCAATAGTTGGCATCAAGACGAACAAAATGATGTATTACTTGACATATTTTCGAGAAAAAAGTTTAGGCTAAAAATCGCGTAAGGGGGGGACCCTTGATAGAATTTCATTTTTTGGAGAAAAAAATATTTCTCTCCGATTTTGCTCATTTTCTCAGGACTTAAAGACCTACCTACCCCATCGACGAAAATGTCTTCAGCTATGCAATATATCCATTTCAGAGTCGGCCAGAGCCAGTCAGAGTCAGTCAGAGTCACTCAGGGGCAGCATAAGCCGTAGATTTAGATGAAGGTATACACAGACATATATAATTCAATAGTTGGCATCAAGACGAACAAAATGATGTATTACTTGACATATTTTCGAGAAAAAAGTTTAGGCTAAAAATCGCGTAAGGGGGGACCCTTGATAGAATTTCATTTTTTGGAGAAAAAAATATTTCTCTCCGATTTTGCTCATTTTCTCAGGACTTAAAGACCTACCTACCCCATCGACGAAAATGTCTTCAGCTATGCAATATATCCATTTCAGAGTCGGCCAGAGCCAGTCAGAGTCAGTCAGAGTCACTCAGGGGCAGCATAAGCCGTAGATTTAGATGAAGGTATACACAGACATATATAATTCAATAGTTGGCATCAAGACGAACAAAATGATGTATTACTTGACATATTTTCGAGAAAAAAGTTTAGGCTAAAAATCGCGTAAGGGGGGACCTTGATAGAATTTCATTTTTTGGAGAAAAAAATATTTCTCTCCGATTTTGCTCATTTTCTCAGGACTTAAAGACCTACCTACCCCATCGACGAAAATGTCTTCAGCTATGCAATATATCCATTTCAGAGTCGGCCAGAGCCAGTCAGAGTCAGTCAGAGTCACTCAGGGGCAGCATAAGCCGTAGATTTAGATGAAGGTATACACAGACATATATAATTCAATAGTTGGCATCAAGACGAACAAAATGATGTATTACTTGACATATTTTCGAGAAAAAAGTTTAGGCTAAAAATCGCGTAAGGGGGGACCCTTGATAGAATTTCATTTTTTAGAGAAAAAAATATTTCTCTCCGATTTTGCTCATTTTCTCAGGACTTAAAGACCTACCTACCCCATCGACGAAAATGTCTTCAGCTATGCAATATATCCATTTCAGAGTCGGCCAGAGCCAGTCAGAGTCAGTCAGAGTCACTCAGGGGCAGCATAAGCCGTAGATTTAGATGAAGGTATACACAGACATATATAATTCAATAGTTGGCATCAAGACGAACAAAATGATGTATTACTTGACATATTTTCGAGAAAAAAGTTTAGGCTAAAAATCGCGTAAGGGGGGACCCTTGATAGAATTTCATTTTTTGGAGAAAAAAATATTTCTCTCCGATTTTGCTCATTTTCTCAGGACTTAAAGACCTACCTACCCCATCGACGAAAATGTCTTCAGCTATGCAATATATCCATTTCAGAGTCGGCCAGAGCCAGTCAGAGTCAGTCAGAGTCACTCAGGGGCAGCATAAGCCGTAGATTTAGATGAAGGTATACACAGACATATATAATTCAATAGTTGGCATCAAGACGAACAAAATGATGTATTACTTGACATATTTTCGAGAAAAAAGTTTAGGCTAAAAATCGCGTAAGGGGGGACCCTTGATAGAATTTCATTTTTTGGAGAAAAAAATATTTCTCTCCGATTTTGCTCATTTTCTCAGGACTTAAAGACCTACCTACCCCATCGACGAAAATGTCTTCAGCTATGCAATATATCCATTTCAGAGTCGGCCAGAGCCAGTCAGAGTCAGTCAGAGTCACTCAGGGGCAGCATAAGCCGTAGATTTAGATGAAGGTATACACAGACATATATAATTCAATAGTTGGCATCAAGACGAACAAAATGATGTATTACTTGACATATTTTCGAGAAAAAAGTTTAGGCTAAAAATCGCGTAAGGGGGGACCCTTGATAGAATTTCATTTTTTGGAGAAAAAAATATTTCTCTCCGATTTTGCTCATTTTCTCAGGACTTAAAGACCTACCTACCCCATCGACGAAAATGTCTTCAGCTATGCAATATATCCATTTCAGAGTCGGCCAGAGCCAGTCAGAGTCAGTCAGAGTCACTCAGGGGCAGCATAAGCCGTAGATTTAGATGAAGGTATACACAGACATATATAATTCAATAGTTGGCATCAAGACGAACAAAATGATGTATTACTTGACATATTTTCGAGAAAAAAGTTTAGGCTAAAAATCGCGTAAGGGGGGACCCTTGATAGAATTTCATTTTTTGGAGAAAAAAATATTTCTCTCCGATTTTGCTCATTTTCTCAGGACTTAAAGACCTACCTACCCCATCGACGAAAATGTCTTCAGCTATGCAATATATCCATTTCAGAGTCGGCCAGAGCCAGTCAGAGTCAGTCAGAGTCACTCAGGGGCAGCATAAGCCGTAGATTTAGATGAAGGTATACACAGACATATATAATTCAATAGTTGGCATCAAGACGAACAAAATGATGTATTACTTGACATATTTTCGAGAAAAAAGTTTAGGCTAAAAATCGCGTAAGGGGGGACCCTTGATAGAATTTCATTTTTTGGAGAAAAAAATATTTCTCTCCGATTTTGCTCATTTTCTCAGGACTTAAAGACCTACCTACCCCATCGACGAAAATGTCTTCAGCTATGCAATATATCCATTTCAGAGTCGGCCAGAGCCAGTCAGAGTCAGTCAGAGTCACTCAGGGGCAGCATAAGCCGTAGATTTAGATGAAGGTATACACAGACATATATAATTCAATAGTTGGCATCAAGACGAACAAAATGATGTATTACTTGACATATTTTCGAGAAAAAAGTTTAGGCTAAAAATCGCGTAAGGGGGGACCCTTGATAGAATTTCATTTTTTGGAGAAAAAAATATTTCTCTCCGATTTTGCTCATTTTCTCAGGACTTAAAGACCTACCTACCCCATCGACGAAAATGTCTTCAGCTATGCAATATATCCATTTCAGAGTCGGCCAGAGCCAGTCAGAGTCAGTCAGAGTCACTCAGGGGCAGCATAAGCCGTAGATTTAGATGAAGGTATACACAGACATATATAATTCAATAGTTGGCATCAAGACGAACAAAATGATGTATTACTTGACATATTTTCGAGAAAAAAGTTTAGGCTAAAAATCGCGTAAGGGGGGACCCTTGATAGAATTTCATTTTTTGGAGAAAAAAATATTTCTCTCCGATTTTGCTCATTTTCTCAGGACTTAAAGACCTACCTACCCCATCGACGAAAATGTCTTCAGCTATGCAATATATCCATTTCAGAGTCGGCCAGAGCCAGTCAGAGTCAGTCAGAGTCACTCAGGGGCAGCATAAGCCGTAGATTTAGATGAAGGTATACACAGACATATATAATTCAATAGTTGGCATCAAGACGAACAAAATGATGTATTACTTGACATATTTTCGAGAAAAAAGTTTAGGCTAAAAATCGCGTAAGGGGGGACCCTTGATAGAATTTCATTTTTTGGAGAAAAAAATATTTCTCTCCGATTTTGCTCATTTTCTCAGGACTTAAAGACCTACCTACCCCATCGACGAAAATGTCTTCAGCTATGCAATATATCCATTTCAGAGTCGGCCAGAGCCAGTCAGAGTCAGTCAGAGTCACTCAGGGGCAGCATAAGCCGTAGATTTAGATGAAGGTATACACAGACATATATAATTCAATAGTTGGCATCAAGACGAACAAAATGATGTATTACTTGACATATTTTCGAGAAAAAAGTTTAGGCTAAAAATCGCGTAAGGGGGGACCCTTGATAGAATTTCATTTTTTGGAGAAAAAAATATTTCTCTCCGATTTTGCTCATTTTCTCAGGACTTAAAGACCTACCTACCCCATCGACGAAAATGTCTTCAGCTATGCAATATATCCATTTCAGAGTCGGCCAGAGCCAGTCAGAGTCAGTCAGAGTCACTCAGGGGCAGCATAAGCCGTAGATTTAGATGAAGGTATACACAGACATATATAATTCAATAGTTGGCATCAAGACGAACAAAATGATGTATTACTTGACATATTTTCGAGAAAAAAGTTTAGGCTAAAAATCGCGTAAGGGGGGACCCTTGATAGAATTTCATTTTTTGGAGAAAAAAATATTTCTCTCCGATTTTGCTCATTTTCTCAGGACTTAAAGACCTACCTACCCCATCGACGAAAATGTCTTCAGCTATGCAATATCATTTCAGAGTCGGCCAGAGCCAGTCAGAGTCAGTCAGAGTCACTCAGGGGCAGCATAAGCCGTAGATTTAGATGAAGGTATACACAGACATATATAATTCAATAGTTGGCATCAAGACGAACAAAATGATGTATTACTTGACATATTTTCGAGAAAAAAGTTTAGGCTAAAAATCGCGTAAGGGGGGACCCTTGATAGAATTTCATTTTTTGGAGAAAAAAATATTTCTCTCCGATTTTGCTCATTTTCTCAGGACTTAAAGACCTACCTACCCCATCGACGAAAATGTCTTCAGCTATGCAATATATCCATTTAAAATGTTTCCCGAGGTTTTCGAAAAATCACGAATTTCTATCTTCGACAAAAAAATTGTCTCTCCGATTAACCCAGAGTCAGTCAGAGTCAGTCAGAGTCAGTCAGAGTCAGTAAGAGTCAGTAAGAGTCAGTAAGAGTCAGTAAGAGTCAGTCAGAGTCAGTCAGTAAAAATCGCGTAAGGGGGGACCCTTGATAGAATTTCATTTTTTGGAGAAAAAAATATTTCTCTCCGATTTTGCTCATTTTCTCAGGACTTAAAGACCTACCTACCCCATCGACGAAAATGTCTTCAGCTATGCAATATATCCATTTCAGAGTCGGCCAGAGCCAGTCAGAGTCAGTCAGAGTCACTCAGGGGCAGCATAAGCCGTAGATTTAGATGAAGGTATACACAGACATATATAATTCAATAGTTGGCATCAAGACGAACAAAATGATGTATTACTTGACATATTTTCGAGAAAAAAGTTTAGGCTAAAAATCGCGTAAGGGGGGACCCTTGATAGAATTTCATTTTTTGGAGAAAAAAATATTTCTCTCCGATTTTGCTCATTTTCTCAGGACTTAAAGACCTACCTACCCCATCGACGAAAATGTCTTCAGCTATGCAATATATCCATTTCAGAGTCGGCCAGAGCCAGTCAGAGTCAGTCAGAGTCACTCAGGGGCAGCATAAGCCGTAGATTTAGATGAAGGTATACACAGACATATATAATTCAATAGTTGGCATCAAGACGAACAAAATGATGTATTACTTGACATATTTTCGAGAAAAAAGTTTAGGCTAAAAATCGCGTAAGGGGGGACCCTTGATAGAATTTCATTTTTTGGAGAAAAAAATATTTCTCTCCGATTTTGCTCATTTTCTCAGGACTTAAAGACCTACCTACCCCATCGACGAAAATGTCTTCAGCTATGCAATATATCCATTTCAGAGTCGGCCAGAGCCAGTCAGAGTCAGTCAGAGTCACTCAGGGGCAGCATAAGCCGTAGATTTAGATGAAGGTATACACAGACATATATAATTCAATAGTTGGCATCAAGACGAACAAAATGATGTATTACTTGACATATTTTCGAGAAAAAAGTTTAGGCTAAAAATCGCGTAAGGGGGGACCCTTGATAGAATTTCATTTTTTGGAGAAAAAAATATTTCTCTCCGATTTTGCTCATTTTCTCAGGACTTAAAGACCTACCTACCCCATCGACGAAAATGTCTTCAGCTATGCAATATATCCATTTCAGAGTCGGCCAGAGCCAGTCAGAGTCAGTCAGAGTCACTCAGGGGCAGCATAAGCCGTAGATTTAGATGAAGGTATACACAGACATATATAATTCAATAGTTGGCATCAAGACGAACAAAATGATGTATTACTTGACATATTTTCGAGAAAAAAGTTTAGGCTAAAAATCGCGTAAGGGGGGACCCTTGATAGAATTTCATTTTTTGGAGAAAAAAATATTTCTCTCCGATTTTGCTCATTTTCTCAGGACTTAAAGACCTACCTACCCCATCGACGAAAATGTCTTCAGCTATGCAATATATCCATTTCAGAGTCGGCCAGAGCCAGTCAGAGTCAGTCAGAGTCACTCAGGGGCAGCATAAGCCGTAGATTTAGATGAAGGTATACACAGACATATATAATTCAATAGTTGGCATCAAGACGAACAAAATGATGTATTACTTGACATATTTTCGAGAAAAAAGTTTAGGCTAAAAATCGCGTAAGGGGGGACCCTTGATAGAATTTCATTTTTTGGAGAAAAAAATATTTCTCTCCGATTTTGCTCATTTTCTCAGGACTTAAAGACCTACCTACCCCATCGACGAAAATGTCTTCAGCTATGCAATATATCCATTTCAGAGTCGGCCAGAGCCAGTCAGAGTCAGTCAGAGTCACTCAGGGGCAGCATAAGCCGTAGATTTAGATGAAGGTATACACAGACATATATAATTCAATAGTTGGCATCAAGACGAACAAAATGATGTATTACTTGACATATTTTCGAGAAAAAAGTTTAGGCTAAAAATCGCGTAAGGGGGACCCTTGATAGAATTTCATTTTTTGGAGAAAAAAATATTTCTCTCCGATTTTGCTCATTTTCTCAGGACTTAAAGACCTACCTACCCCATCGACGAAAATGTCTTCAGCTATGCAATATATCCATTTCAGAGTCGGCCAGAGCCAGTCAGAGTCAGTCAGAGTCACTCAGGGGCAGCATAAGCCGTAGATTTAGATGAAGGTATACACAGACATATATAATTCAATAGTTGGCATCAAGACGAACAAAATGATGTATTACTTGACATATTTTCGAGAAAAAAGTTTAGGCTAAAAATCGCGTAAGG